>QXTE01000189.1:1523608-1629820 GCA_003942145.1 Platysternon megacephalum
CCCCTGACCGCCCCCCCCAGAACCTCCGCCCCCTCCAACCGCTCCCTGCCCCTTATCCAACCCCTCCTCCCGGCCCCGGCCCGGCCCCCTTACCATGCTGCTCAAAGCTCTGCAAGAGGGGGGAAGGTGGGGGAGGGGCCAGGGGAGCCTCCCCAGCCGGGAGCTCAGGTGGGCCGGACAGGATGGTCCCGCGGGCCGGAGTTTGCCCACCCCTTTAACAACCGGTTCTAAACCGGCTTCTAAATTTAACCACCGGTTCGCGCTCACCACTGGTTCCGGGGCACCACTTCATTATTAATCATCACTCCCAGTATTATTTAATGATATACCTTTGCACTTGTATAACTCCTTCCTACCCCCACGTGATCCCAAAGCACTTTGCAAACTATGTGCCAGGCTATCTTCACCTACTTCCGAATTGCAGCCAGCTATGAGGTGGAACACAGCAGCTGTGGGAAACATTTGCAAAAGAAAGTAAAGTCTGTTGAGTACTGTTTCAAACCCCAGTTGCAGACAAGGTCCCCGATCTGGACCAAAAGGCAAGGGAACTGGGCTTTAGGGACAAGCAACGACTTTCCTATGATTTATAGGGAGAGATTTTAAAATTTGGGTTGGAGCCACGTAAAATGTGGTGGTTACACTTGGTTTCATGTTCCGCCCCCAGATCAGGCAAAGCTTGGTGACTTTGATGCATACGTTTTGCTTTGGGATTGTGGGTTCATGAAACCCCAAGCTCAGTATGGGGAGCATGTGTGAGTGGGAGTCGAAGATTGAACCAATTCAGTCCATTGCTGCCTAGCCCACTAGGAGCCAAACCTGCTGTTTCCCATAGCTTCAGGGCCAGATTCTGCAAACACTTAAATATGTGGATAACTTGACTAATGCAAACATAACCATTGGCTTCAATGGGGCTACACACACGAGTAGCGTTAAGCACGTGCACAAGCATGTGAGGCCTTAGCAGTAATTTAGACTCATAGACTCATAGCCTTTAAGGTCAGAAGGGACCATTATGATCATCTAGTCTGACCTCCTGCACAACGCAGGCCACAGAATCTCACCCACCCGCTCCTGTAACAAACCCCTAACCTATGCCCGCGTTATTGAAGTCCTCAAATCGTGGTTTAAAGACCTCAAGGTGCAGAGAATCCTCCAGCAAGTAACCCGTGACCCACGCTGCAGAGGAAGGCGAAAAACCTCCAGGGCCTCTGCCAATTTGCTCATGGCACTGAGGGTAGCACCCCAACAGATGCATCAACACTAGGCTCATTCTCCGAGCCCTTGCAGGTCTGGCTTCAAACCTTTCCCTTCTACTCTCAAATGGGTAGGCTTGGCAGAATTTGATGATCTTTTATCATTCGAATGGATCATACTGCTTTATTTTTAAGCATTTTTTCAGTTTTCATTCATTTACATTTTCAGTTTCAGAAATTATGGGGGGCATCAGACATGGGGGAATCACACAATAATTATTTAATGACCACAGATGTTGAGATTCAAAAAGGCAAAGCTTTATAGCTGATAAAACACACATTGTCAACATCCCGTCAAAACATGTATCCTTAAATCAGACTCTCATAAGTTCTCAAGCAGCATTTTTCTTAGTTTGCCTCTCTACAAATTTCCAAATATTTTTTTCATTGGTTTGTATGTGTGCAGTGAAATCGCTGTTTACCGACATTCAGCAATAGAAGTCTAACCCTTCCAAGCCTATAAACAGGCCATTCCCCTGGGGGGTTGATTTTGCCTATTTGGTAAAAAGTGAGAATAAATCCGGGTTTTGGGAATCTGAAACCCCATCCCGGTGTATTTTAGTATCCAAGTGCAGCATCTCGGTGCTCGGAGAAAGAATCTAATATACGCTGGGTAGCACACACATATATTAAGCATTAAGTAGCTATATAAAGGATTAATATAGCAGTTATATAGCCCAAATTAGCCTATACCTTTATTATAATCCTGTTCACTTATGCTAAGTATCCCAAAACACCTTGCAGTAGCTGAAGTAAGCTTCGGCTTAAGTAGATAGGAAAACTGTCGTATCTGGACATAATTGTATCCTCATAGCAACCGAAAAAGAGTTACTCACACAATCCTGTTTATCCGAGTACAGGCCTAGGAAGTGTCTTCATGCCTCTTAGTACCTGGGATGCATGTACCCAGAGTTAAGATACGGAACAGAACAACAAGTTAGGGAACTGGGACAAACTGATGGGTTGTATTTTAGTGCCGTGTAAAGAGATGCGTAACTTGTAAAATCGTATGAATAATAGCAGCTGAAATGGGTAACTTGGGCAGCACAGCTCCTGCATGAGGTGAATGTAATATTGCTGCATGGGACTGCTTGTCGGAGACGGGTATTGAATAGAACCCTTTCCCTGCACCGTATTAATGAACCTGACGGACGTTGGTTATTTGGCCTCTTGAGTATATTTCATAACAAACCAAAGTGTGGTCAAGCCATTGATTATACTATTTATCAACAGCTTTCTCATGAGATTCCCTCGCCTGAGTGAAAGCAGGAAGTTTCGAGGGCAGCCTAGACTCAGAGACTCCCATTCCAGTTCTGCAGATCCCAGAGGTTTGGCTATTTCAGATGAGCAGCCTAACGTTTGGCTGCTTATATGAAGCAAACCCATGGTACTGCATCCATTTTCCCTTCCTCGTGGATTGTAAGGGGCAGTTGGCTTTGGCAAGGAGCTGGCTGAAAAATCTCATAGCTCTCGTCCGTCTCTCCCTGCCATGACTTGAGGGTAGAATAACTTTATGAAACTAAAAGCAGCAAAGAATCCTGTGGCACCTTATAGACTAAAAGACGTTTTGCAGNAACTAGCCAGTTTGAAATTACTCACATGTTTGGGAGAAGGGGTCTTGAGTCTCATTTTCTTTCATCATCTCCAAAGATACAGCCTCTTGGAAAGGTGGGGGTGAAATCCCCCACTGGGTAACACACGCCCAGTTCACTCTATGACAGCAGACATGGGCTGAAGGACACTATTTCAACAGCCAAAACAAGGACTTGCTGAAGTGCAATTTAAATTCCTTTGTTTTGATTCGGCTAATCCCTTTAAACCAGTGTCTCGAGCTTCCACTTTATAAACGTCCTGGCGAGCGGAGCACAGATACTGACTCACCTCCATCAGGAATAGCAAGAGCAGCCGTGCGCATCTTGTTCTGCGTTGCTTTTTTCCCTTTATGTTTTTTGTGGAACGTTGTCGGCTGTGCTGTGTGTGTAACCCCCTGCAGGAAGGGTTCAGAAAGGGCACTGGGCTTTCCACCCAAAGAACTTAAATTCCTTCACAAACATTGCGCAGAATCTTCCAAACTCGCATGCCTAAAGTTAGGCTCCAACATCCATATCTAGGCACTTCAGTCAATGCTGGGATTCCTAGAGGTGCTAAGCACCTATAACACACTTGCTGAGGGGGTGTTGCATCCCTCCCCTAGTGGCTGGTTTAGTGAGGATAACAGTCTCTTTCTGCTACCAGCCGGTGGAGTTACCCTTCTAGGTCAAGGAGTAGAAGTCGGTGCTACAGGCCCAAGGTTCAAACCCAATGACGACTTGGTGTGGGAGGTTGTTATCCACCCACAGCTCCTGTTGACTTCAGGCTCTCTCTCATTAGTTTAAATGGGAGCAGTGGGTGTCAGCGTTTGAGTCAGGCCACTCACTCTGGTGCTGACATATGTATTTAGGCCCCTAACTTTAAGCAACCAAGTTTGAAAACTTTGGCGGAATGAATTAAACTTCATTAACCAATGAATTCATCATTTACAGGTGGGAAACTGAGGCACAGAAAGGCTAACTGGCCTAAGATGGCATTTGCGGTAACCCTATTGGGAATGAGAAGCAGTTGTATCACCTTACCTCCATGAGCTATCCAGGACTCGCCCTAGCTGGGTTACTGGTCATGGCTAATTGTGCTAGAGACATCCCTGAGCTAGGTGAGTGGAGAACCCTAAACTCAGTCTCCGAATAGCCGAGCATAAACATACAGTTCCAGATTGGATGTAGGTTTGGGAATCTTATTCCTGCATCCACCCTGTTGAGTAACTCAAGTCACACACCCGAGGAGTCTCCTGCTCTTCAGGCAGTTGGGAGAATATTGATTGTGGAAAACAAGAGTTAATCTGGAGAGACAGACAAACACATACAAATAAAGTGCATTTGAGTTTAAAAAGAAAAAGTTAGCATCGTCCCATTGAACTATTGACAAGGCTGTCACAAATATCTCCTTGTCTCACTGTAAATAAACAAGCTTAGTGCTGTTATTTTAGAATAAAAGGCCAGAATAGGTTTTGTATTGACTTTCTAATACTCACTCCAGAGCTGAAAGAAGAAAATTAAAGATAATAAAGTAAAAGTGCAAACCATAAAAGCAGAGACAGCCAGCGCATGGTAAACTGCAAGCCCTGGTCCTCTCTGGTCAGTGCCGGGAGCCAGTAGCATAATGTGGCAAAGGTTAGCTTCGGAGATAAGAATTTGAGGCTGCCAGTGAATCCCAGTCTATATTTGGAATGACGACAGCCTCAGGATGATACCACCTCAGTCGGGGATGATTCAAAGCCCAGTGCTCATGTCCTGTCCTCGCTGGTGTTTGTAGCTGTTCAAAGGGATGTTGTTGACTTAGTTTAAGATCCACAGCCCGTGGGGTGTTCCTCTTGTTGTAGTAAATTGGGCCTTTCCTGCCATCTCCAAGTGTCCACCTCAGGCAGAGGTGTAGCTAGCAGTGTGAGTTCTGTGCAGTGCCCATGTCTATCTCCATATAATGGCACCAGTTCTGGTCCCAAACTCTCCTTGTTTCTCTTCCCAGAGAGTGCATCCTCTGGCTCTGCTACAATCAATCTGCTTGCCTGTCAGGACTGGTCTGGCTGGCTCTTGGCCAAAAGACATCCCCTCCTTAAGGTGCATTAGCAAGCCACCCAGCGGTATTTATACACCTCTCCCAAAAGCTCTTCCTCCAGCATCTTCTAAACGCCTCTCAGGGCCCTTTGGTTTCCTTCTAGTGACCTCACTAGAAAGGCCTATTAGTTCCTTCCAAGCTTATCCCACACTGAGGAAAGGAAACTGCTAATATCCTTGTCCCATTTCCCAGCCTGCTTACCCCTGTGTTACCATGCCCAGGCACTTGGAGCCTTTCAATCCAGACTCAGTTCCATCTCTTTTACTGCACATTGGAGAGACAGGTTCCTCCGTTTAAGCAGGATGTGTTCAGCGTAACGTCAGCTCCTGGGGTAAGTAAGTGCTGGCACAGTGGTGAGTAACACAAATAATAGGTTCCCCCATCCTCAGGTTAGCTGCACTAGGTATAACTCCCCACCCCACTTGTCCAAATGCACGAAAGGCACGTCATATTGAAATAGGCAGGCGCTGCAAATCAGATGCATGGAGAGATTGTGTGTTAGAGCATCTTTAAAACATAAATAGTGATGAGTAGGGACAGAAAAGAAGGCGGGTACCTGGTGCCCTAGGATCAGGAGAAAGGAACAGGAGTACTTGTGGCACCTTAGAGACTAACAAATTTATTGTACTCTAAAATAGGATCAGGAGAGACTTCCCAGAACAGGAAGCATCATGGCCATAATTCCAGGCAGGTACCTGAGGGCAGAATGTGGCTTAACATCTCTGAAAAGCCACCTCTCACCAGTGCTGTAGTACTTTAATAGTTGGTCAAAATAAGTTGCATTGGTGTATGTGCAAAAAGATTCATAGATTATAAGGCTGGAAGGAACCACTGTGACCATCTAGTCTGACCTCCTGAGGTATACATCTATACTCGATAAAGGTAACTGTTTGACCTGGTATTTTCAAAGGCACCTCTGAGACTTAGGCACCCAACTCCTGTTGAAAGTACATGGGATTTGGGCAGCTCATTCCCTTAAACTCCTTTGATAACCCCAGGCTTCATGTATCTATATTGTTGGCAGACTGGACACACATGCCCTGACTGTGACATTGCCTATGAAGCAATGTAAGCCCATTATCCCTGCAGCACTGGGCTAAAAGTGCTTTATCATATCAACACAGGATTATCTGAGGACAGTAATAATAATAATAAACCAAAAGGCGGGGGATTGGAACCGTTCACAGCAGGTCATTTTTCCTGGGCTGAAATCACACGCCAGGGTTGATAAGATGGGTACTTGAAAGAGTATCGATTTGACTCTTTTAGTTTACACTTAAGGCTTAATGAGCTTCTTGCTTCTGGCCTGCCTTTTATACTCAGCCCCCATCATGTGTAGTTACTACCAGTTTGCAACTCCAAGACATTTTGTCCCAAGTCCTGTGACTAGTTGGAATGGTATTGGGTTCCCAGTAGGAAGCAAGGGCGGTTGTTTGGGCTTTTTTCCCCCCTCTCCCCTTCTCCAGGTTGTTGTACCTGGTCTTATTCCCTCCACCAAATGCGGCTCTTTGAAATTAAGCTCGGTGAAATTCCTCTAAAAGAGATTTTGTTTTGTTTTTATTTGATCAAAGGTAAAACATAAATTAGTCTCGTGGCTTCCATGTTCACATGTAATACACACGCCCATGGAAATGTTTGGCATTATTATTTGTGTTCTAGTATCACTAGAGGCTGAAACTGAGGTTGGGGAGCCATTGTGCTAGGTGCTGCATATATGCCTAGTCAGAGACAGCTCCTGTTCCTTTGAAAACAAAAGCAGAGAGATGTGAAGTGACTTGCCCAGGGGCATAATGTAGATCAGTGGCAGGGTCACAAAAAGAATCCTCAGTCTCCATCTAGTGCACTATTCACTAGATCACACTGCCTCCCTTAAGAACATAAGAACGGCCGTACTGGGTCAGACCAAAGGTCCATCCAGCCCATTATCCTGTCTGCCGACAGTGGCCAATGCCAGGTGCCCCAGAGGGAGTGAACCTAACAGGTAATGATCACGTGACCTTAGCACAAATAAATCTAAAAATATATTATTTTAACCAGCCTCATGGACTAGCTTTCTTACCAACCACTTTCTTTCCAACCACTGGCAAAGCGTGCACCAATACTTGTTCTTCAAGCTTTTATGACTGATACCTGGAGTTTCCTACCCATAACCCAACGCCTTCAATGCATTTTTATTTTGTATAACATCTGTTATATAAACTGAATCCCCCAAATCCTAGGGTTAAACTAGAAAAGGTGAGATCTGAAAACAGATGGAGATTTGACCATGTGGAGAGCTCAGATAGGCCCCGCATCTGGATCTGGTTCCACACTGTCCCAGAGTTCAGGATTTGGGCCTCACAGACATAGGCTGGGGCTCTGAACTCAGCTGTGAATGCAGAATCTGGGTTTGGATCCAGGTTTTTGGTCTGGAGCCAGTGTCTAGTAAAGAGATGTTGCACAGCAGGGCTATTCCAGATGGCAGGAGATGCCGAGGGAAAACATTTTTTTAAATTGGGACGAGGGAAGGAGAGGAGGTTGGCATTAAATAAGTGGGAAAGGGCTGGCAGAGGAATGGGGAGAGACAGGGTGCATGAATGTGAGACATCCTGGAGGAAGTCCATGCTGTGAACACAGACTTGTAGTTTGAAGTGAAGGCAAGGTGCCTCTAAAATTGGTGGCCTTCCACAGGTTTTGTAGCTTCTGCTGGACTGAGTCTAGTTAACTCAAAAGATTCCATGACCGGGCTGGGGAACTGGCTATTTCTAGGGTTTGCAGCTGGATCTGTTGGTGACATTAGTCTGGGGAGAAAAGAGAAGTTATGTCAGCAGGTCAGGTCAGGATTCTTACATGGAGGATTCCCAACCCATCCTGCACGCTCACTGCCAAAAATGTCCCCCTGTTCCTGGCATGTTCTCCCTAGGCCATTGGCAGACCTTAGCATAACTTGGGTTAGGAACTAGCAAGGGAGAGAAGGGGCAGGGAGTGGATGCCAGTTCAATTCAATATAGGCATGTAGAAATGGAAGAGTCCAGGAGTTAAGCAGGAAAGATTACCCCACCGTGCACCACTCCTGATGCACCAATGTTCACTGCACACATAGGCCAGGCCACCCCTCACACTAGACCAGTATAGCCCCCTCAGGCACGTAGCATGGTGAATTTACACTGCAGAGCCTTCGCTCTGACAGTCTGGGATCCTGATGGCACCAGATCCCTGAATGCTTTTGTAGTTTCCTTGCCCCTCCTCACTCCCACTAAATCTCTACCTCCTGCGTTTGTTTAATGAGTCAGATGGGGTGATTAAAAGCCAGGATATAGGACAAGGTTGTTCTGCCTTAAAAAAAAAAAAAAAGTTTCTCTTATAGAGCCTGAGTTGGAAGGGGTGAGGTTAGTGGAATGTATCAATTTTTGCATGAAGTCAAGTGTCTCCTTTGGGTATTGGGTATTTAAAAAAATAAATATTATTACTAATTGAACTGGCCTCCTCTTGTCATCAGTATTTTAAGTATGAATTGGAGTAAAATCTTGATCAGATTGTCTGTAAGGAGAAAGCACAAGGAGCTGGGATTTTAGATGCCCAATGACTTTTTTATCAGTGCAAAGCCATCTTCTCCAAAAAGCAGCAATGTGCTTTATCCGCCTCACATCGCCATCTGTCCTTTCCAGAACAGGTGGTTATCAGGTGGAATTTTATTCTGGACTCCTGTTTTGATAACACTTAAAACTATTAAAAAAGAATCCCAAACCGGGAGAGCTGCTAAGTAAGTGGTTAACCACTTGCGAAGGGCAAATCTGTGGCTTGCTGGGTTACGGAGGACCTCCGCTGACATAAGCTCTTTAGAGGCAGGCTGTGCTGAGATGCTGTGGCATTTGCACATTCATTGACATCAGACGATCAGTCCAAGAGCCCCAGATATTTAAAATCTTTGTGAGCCCTTGTTTGAGAGTGGAATGTTCTGGATCTGCAAAGCATGAAAGCCTTGCTAGTAATAATTCATGTCGACAGCAATATACTGGAGGCTAAAGTCTTGAAACAGGATTTGGCCAGGTGTGTGCGTGGGGACGGGACGGGGGGTAGGTATGTGGAATTTTTGTCGCTATACAATAAACTCCCATTTATCCAAAACCCTAGTATCCGAACTTCTGCAGTAGCCAAAGCCTTCCTTGTCCCCCAGCATGAGATAGATACATGCCCTCTGCAGCATGTAGCTCATGCTGGGAGGCGGGGGGCAAGGATGGCATTTGGATCATGCAGAGGCTAGCATAATAGAGCAGAGACCCCCCAGCCAGGACTGCGAGGAGGAGGCGAGCCCCTGGCTGTGTGGCAGGCCACCCTGCCACTGTACGGCTCCTGTAGCAGCACAGGGAGCCCGCTGTCACGGGAGCGAGCAGGACCGGAGTGAGGACGGCTGTGACAGCCAGGCTGCCCAGGGCTCCTCGCACTGCCGCAGGGCCGGCGACACTCCGTGCCTGCCAGCGCAAGGTGCAGGGAAGGCTGCGGCCTTGGCAGGGCAAAGCAGAGTCCTGGCTGAGGGTCTCTGCTCTGCCCCACCAGGACCAGGGCCTCCTCCCCGCACTTTGCGCCTGCAGGGACCAGAGTCACCAGTCCGGCGGCAGTGCAGGGAGTCCTTGGCAGCCCTGCTGCCGCAGGAGTGAGCGAGCGGGGCTGAGCAGAGACAGGGCTGCGAGGCGGAGGAGGAGGACGAACCCCTGCCACGGAGGAGGCCATCCCAGTGCTGAATGGCTCCCACTCTCCAGATTGTCCAAATAAAATCCTCATCCCCCCTGCTATTCGGATCATGGGGAGTGCACTGTATGTGTATTTACCTGTACGTGTATACACACAGACATCTATTACACACACAGAGATAAATAATCATATGCTTACATGTATATGTACACACACACACACACACACCCCTGCACACACACAATAAGTGAGTCTGTCTCTCCTTGCAGCAAGAATTGCTCAGTTCCAGACACTCCCTGGTGGCTTTTCAGACCCCAGCTGAATATCTGCAATTTTGTATGCAAAACGGAAACTTGGCGCAGTCCAAGTCTTCAGATCCGGCCTTTGGTGCCGGCCTGCGGCCGCTCCTCTGCCTGGGAGAAGAAGAGCCTGTAGGCATCAAGGCAGCATGGAAAGTGGCTACATCAAAATACTTCAGCACATGATTTCTTTCCCCTGACATTGATTCAAATCTCCTCTAAACCTCAGAAGCATTAATACGGTTAGTGGGCGTGTGTGCCGCATGTGGGTGCCACCGGATTTGATTCCTTCTCACAATTGACTGGTAAATAATTTAGCACCAGTTTTGCTTTGAATGGGACTGGAAAGAACCACACTGAAAATACCTTGTCTGCTTACGGCTTCCAGGAGGGGCCTGCTTTCTTGCTTCCTCTTTCATGAGATTTTAAACAGGGAAGGGACTGGGTGTGTGCTTGTGCAAACCGCAAAGCCTGGTGGAAGCTGCCATTTGACGTGCAGCAATTTCATAGCCTCTCTGCTCAGCAAAAGGACGCTTTTTATAACCTGAGAAAGGACATTCGTGTGGGGTGTGAAATGACCGGAGGCCAGGAAGCATGGACAGGATACAATCTCCTACATGGGCCTGAGTGGGAATGGGGCTAGAATAAGAATTTACCCCAAATCAGACTCCCCTCCTCCCTGCCATTTCAAATCCATCAGAATAAAATTGTGTATTTATTTATTTCCAGCATTGCAGGTCTCTGCACTCCTTGGGTTCAGCCAGACCCAGAGACAGCAACAAAAGGCATTTTTTTCTCTGGGGTCAGGGGCAGTATGGGGTACACAAAGAGGAAGCCAGAACTTCGGCCAACTGGGTTGGATATGGGTCCAAGCTTTAAGATGGGGGTTTGAATGGGACCAGAATTCTGACCCTTTGGAGGTTCATATGCTGCTGGTCATATGGGGTCTGTTGTTAGCTTCTCCAGTGTGGATTTATGCAGCTAAGGTAATATAGGGATGAAATTGATCAAGACGCAGATGGCAAGCACCAGGGCTTGTGCACCATGAGTTCCATCATAAGGCTTAGGAGCTTCATAGACCATGTGCTGGCCCTCTGCACAGGGGTCAGTTTCACCCACCAGAGAAACGTTAGTGGTCAAACCACAGGACTGAGAATCTTCAGATCTGGATTCTGTTCCTGGCTCCGCTGAGCTTGGGCTGAGCGCTGAGCCATCCTGGGACCATTTCCCCATCTGTGAAATGGTTATTTTGAGAGTTAACAACCTCACGGGAGAAGGGGGTGGGATTGTGAGGCTCAATTCAGCAGTGTCTGTAAAAGCACTTTGGGATCGTCAGATGGAAGGTGCTATGGGCATAGGGTTGCCAACTCTGTAGTATTTAAAAACTGGACACTCCAGCGGGAGTGCTGGAACCTCCCAACCCCACCTCTTCTCCCCCGAGGCCCCACCCCTTCCCCATCTCTTCCCCCGAGGCCCCACCCCTTCCCGCCTCTTCCCCCGTCGCCCTGCCCCCTGTTTGCTCCTCTTCCCTCCTGCCCCGTCACTTGCTGCTCTCCCCCACGCACTGCCTGGGACAGGAGGGACTTGCCTGTGGAGCCGGGGCTGAGATCTGCAGCCACCTGAGACAGGTAGGAGGTGGCTCTGGCTCTGTAGGGGCTGGCACGGGTGATGACCCGTTGCCTCCCCGCCACCAGCAACTGGACTTTTGGTGTCTAGTCAGTAGATCAGGTCCCCTTTTTGACCAGACTTTCCAGTTGAAAACCGGGCACCCAGCCACCCTCTATGAGCAGATCCCCAGATCAGTCAGGACTGGAGCTCTTTCTCAAGGAGATGCACTTGAATAGATCTAACAGAAGTTATGGGCTTGATACAGAAATTACTCAGTGAAGTTCTGCGATCTGGATGGTTCCAGAGGTCAGACTAGATTATCACAATGGTCCTTTTTGGCCTTAAATCATGAATCAGTGCATGGCACCTGCTGTGCCTGGCCTTTCAAATGCACTGCATGGCTAGATTGTATTATCTTTGCTCTGCCTGGGTGTTGTCATTTCCTATTATTAGAATTCAATTATATGTTTGTAGTCCTATAAGAGGAACTCAACGTATGCCCTGCGAGGGCCTGGCACCATATAAGATGTATGTCATGGTGTAACACTTTTAATTTCATTGCTCTCCTTGACCTTTGCACTCCTGTAGCACCTTTCAATGGAGGCTATTGAGGTGTTTTATAGACATGACTGCATTAAAGATTCATGGTCCCCTGTGACACAATACCCATTTCACGGAAGGGTAATACAAGGCACAGATCAGGGCAAAAAGTTCACACTTAGGAACCTAAAGATAGGCCCCTAAATCAATATTTAGGTATCTAAGGCCTGGTCTACACTTGGGGGGAGGGGGGTCGATCTAAGATACGCAACTTCAGCTACGAGAATAGCGTAGCTGAAGTCGACGTATCTTAGATCAAATTAAAATCACTTACTTCGCATCCTCGCGGCGCGGGATCGACGGCCACGGCCCCCCTGTCGACTTTGCTTCCGCCTCTCGCCGAGCTGGAGTTCAGCAGTCGACGGGAGAGCGATTGGTGATCGATTTATCGCGTCTACACTACACACGATAAATCGATCCCCGATAGATCGATCGCTACCCGCCGATCCAGCGGGTAGTGTAGACGTACCCTAAGTAAGGGTGCTTGACACTTAAGATAGGACAAGAAAGATTTTAAGGCTTGCCTAGGAGCAAGACTCCCATGTGCTTTGCAGTTAAGCTAAAGATGTCTAACGAAGAATGGAATTGTAATGTGCAGTGACCCTTAAACATGAGTACCGAGTCCAGGCATGCAGGTCTTGGAGGGAGTAAAACATGATAATGAACAACATTTGAGAAACCTGTAGAAATGACCTCAAATAGCTTTTCCACACATAATAACATCACCATTTTAAGGTTCACTAATTCAAGACCCTCCGGGGAAGAAGCAAATGTTGGATGTTCTACTGGGAAACTGGGAATCTAACTTTCCAGTTATGTACTCTCTGATCCCTCTCTTATCCCTGCAGGGTCTCAAGGTATTATTATGATTGTAGGACCTTAAACCCATCAATGGTCCTGAGCAGAATGTTGTCCATCCTGCATTTCACACCAAAGTTATTTCGATGGAATTAGGGGAATTGCAGAAACACTTCTCTGGCAACTGGTATTTATTTATTTATTAAAAGGCGGCTAGTCAAGGCTGCTAAGGAGGGTCAGAAGTTTGAAAGTGTCCAGGTAAAGGGGGAATATTCAGGCATAGGGCAGGTGAGATGTACATAGGTGCACAAAGGATATAATTTATCATGTCTGTGTAATTTCTCAAGCGCCTGGGTTCCAATCTGAATACAGCTCTGTATTCAGGTTCTCAATGCCTGGGTATGTTACAACCTCAAGGTTCGGTTTGGAATTATTTCTTTTCTGGGTTGTGCATATGAGTTTGAGAGAGAGACAGACTTGGGAACACACACCTGTTCAACTGTCCGGAAATGGATGCAATTTACGGGCAGGTCTACACTAGAAGCGGTACATCAGTGCAGCTGCACCAATGCAGCTGTGCCACTGTAGCGCATCTGGTGAAGACGCTCTGTGCCGACGGGAGAGCGCTCTCCCATCGGCATAATTACTCCACCTCCATGAGCGGTGGAAGCTGTGTCAGCAGGAGAGTGTCTCCCTCCGACATAGCAGCGGTGTGGACAGCGCTTAGGTTGCTGTAACTTCTGTCGCTCGGGGGGTGTCTTTTTCATACCCCTGAGCGACGTAAGTTAGATCGACTTAAGCAGTAGTGTAGGACTGTCCTGAAATACTGTCAGTAAGATGAATCTATCTCTTGCCATCTAGGTACTTAGATGCCCCCATCTGACTCCATAGTAGCCGAGTACCTATAAGAGTTCATGAACTCAACTGGCCAGATTCAAACTTGCTGTAAGTGAGAGACAATGGAGCGGCACTTACGTTTGATCCTTTCGATAGAGCACTGGGCTGGGACTCGGAAGCTTTGGGTACTATTCCTGGCTCTGCCATTGGCAGGCTGCATGACGTCAATCAAGTCGTTCACTGTTCTGTGCCTGTTTCCTGTCACTCCCTTTGTCTTGTCAATTTAGACTGAATCTGCATTACAGCAGGAACTATCCCTCTCTGTATGTACAGCACCTAACACAAAGAGGTGCCGATCCTGTGCTGTAACCTTAATAATAATCAGAGGGGTAGCCGTGTTAGTCTGGATCTGTAAAAAGCGACAAAGAGTCCCGTGGCACCTTACAGACTAACAAACGTATTGGAGCATAAGCTTTCGTGGGTGAATACCCACTTCGTCAGACACATGCGTATTCACCCACGAAAGCTTATGCTCCAATACGTCTGTTAGTCTGTAAGGTGCCACAGGACTCTTTGTTGTTTAATAATAATGTGTATGATAGCAAGAGGATTAATGAGATTCAAAAGGAAGGATCTCACTATTAAAGTCCCAGGGAGGTTGCTGGATGGGGCTTAACCTCAGTCACCCGCAAGGCTTGCGAATGCACCCAATTACTCGTACCTGCATCTGTAGCTAATTGGCTCCTAGCCCACGGGGGTGGAACTAAGCCCTAATAAGCAGACTAAAGAAGCTCAGTTGGGGGAGATACTGCAGAGGAAACAGGTCTCTGTGGCTGTGAGAAGCCCAGGGTTAGGGTAAGAGACAGAGCTAAGGGGGGCAGCGCACTACAGGGGCAGCGTAGGGGAAGCCCCGAGATAGGGTTTTGCAAGTACAAGGAGAGGACTTGTACTTGTACGGCTAGGCAAAACCTTGTCTGGGATGATTTAGTTGGTGTTGGTCCTGCTTTGAGCAGGGGCTTGGACTAGATGACCTCCTGAGGTCCCTTCCAACCCTGATCTTCTATGATTCTATGATTCCATGACTTCAGTAGCCCAATGGGGCAGCCGAATTATGCAGACTCATTTGGATTGTTCATCATACCACAAACTTTGTGACTTGGCTGGAGGGCTGAGCTACAGAAGACCTGGAGCCAGAGGCAGTCACCCAGCTGAAGGCACTGAAGCCGAAGGTACCGGCAACGTTAGGCCCGGCTACAAGGGGACACTCCAGGGGTGAGTGTGGCCTGCCATAGTGGCTCTTGAAAGCTTGAAAGAAAACTCAACACACAACTTCAGGCAGCTCCCCAGCTCTGCGGTGCACTGAAATCCCTCCAAAGGAGCCAGCCAGCCTGAACGCTAAAATATCAGCTCGCCAACAGGAGTAACCAAAGAGAGCAAACGAAACGAGCCCTCTGCGGAACGAAGAGAAAGGAGAAGGGGGAAGCAAAATCCATGAGTGAAAGCCTTATAAATGTCCCTGGCTTGGGAGAAAAGGTTTAGCAGCCCCATGTAGAAGATTGCACTTGGTGCACCAGGGGGCTGATGTTGGAAATCACAGCTCTGGAGCCTTCCCTGTGTTTGCTTTTTCAATCAGCGAATGTCAGGTTGTCTCTTTCTATCTCTGCATACGGCTGTGCCAGACCTTAAATGAGACCTCAGAGAGAGCAGTGCTCCGGACCTTTGAAACTGCTCATCTCTCACGCCCCTACCACTATTAACTGATCAATTCCCCCCCCCCCTCCATTTTCCCCCCAGTAATTCCCACCCACCCTCTTTTTTTTTTTTAATACATCCAGTAAGTCAATCAGTTTCAAATTATTGGTCCCAGAGACAGATGTTTGGTGAGTCATTTAGCTGCACGAAGTTCTTCAGACAGTTTGCTTTTCCACCTCCTGTTCGGTTAAAGGATCTTTTGAGGCTTATTTTTCCTTTTCAAAATGTCTTTAACTGCCGAGCGCTCACTCCCACTGGGCAGACTAATGATGTTGGACACAATATGTGTGAACATCTCTTTAGAGGCTATCTCCCGTCGGCAACATTCTTGCCTATAAAATCATTGTTTATTTAGTCCTTAGGCCCAGGAACCATCTGCAGTCCCCTTGGCTCCTGTTGTTTTTAAAGTCCTATTAAGTTTCTCCCCTTCTCCTCAGAGCATTACTTTATTTCTAAACAGCCACAGACAACTTCCTGTCAACGCAGGCAAATTAGAGATGACAGTTTCATTCTTTTGACTGTGGCAGGCTTGCCGCCGATGTTATTTAATGTGAAAACAACTGTTATTTATTTTTAAAATAAAATAAAAAGAAGAAGAACTGGGAGGATAGCCCAGGGACCTTACATTAAGAAGCCCACACAACTTTAATGCACGAAGGGTTGGAAGAACCTACTTTATGGCCATGACAGAAGACAATCAATGAATGGTGACTCTGTGTCATTCCCAATCTGTCTTCCTCTGACAGGGGCTGAAAATTTATGGGGGGGGGGGAGTGTTGCTTTTTTCCCCCCGCCCCTTTTTCTGCTGAATAAGCATGTACCGAATTCACAGCACCACGTCAAGGAGGGAAACAGATTGTGCCCTGGTTTATGCCAGCATAAATCTGGAGTGAATCTGTTTATTTCCGTGGAGTTACTCTGAATTGACGTTGGTATAACTGAGGTCAAAATGCGGTCCAGTTCAGAGGCTCCTGCAATGTGAAGCAGCCAGAACGCCAGTTTAACTGGCCTCCGTGGAATTCCCTGCCACAACGGGAAGCTCCTGGTAGCCCAGAGATGACATAAGGGCTCGCAACCCTGCAACTCCACTCCAGCCAGAGCATCCCTGGGCTGTGGCTATTCTCTGCTGCTGGAACAGCCTCTTGAGGCTGTGGGGAACTGGGCATGACTTTACCAGGAACCAGAGCAGTCCCTGGCCAGCACTAACAAACAAGGGCCAAAAAGGTAACCTGCCACCACCTTTGCTCTTCCCAGCCCTCCTTACCTGCACCATGGCCCCAGGCAGGCCTGCGTCAAGGCAGAGAAGCCCGGGGACCCCAGTTATTCTCCCCACAGGGCTCTCAGCCAGCACCAAGCAGCTCCTACTCCACACCACATGGCACTGGAGCCAGGAGGGAGTCAGAGCCCTGCCAGCCTCTGAGACACCTCCCACCACTGTGACACGGGACCCCCCTGGGGATTCGGGTTTGGCAGCTGGGTCTGGACGGGCCAGGGCAGCGTTCTCCGTGTCTGGCTGGGGGAGGAGGGAAAGGGTGTCGTTTGCTGCAGGTGTTCTCTTCCACTGCATCCCTCTGGGCAGGGCAGGGGTGGAGGAGCCAGTCCCAGCCTGGAAGCCATGATGTCCATGGGGGACAGGAGGCTGGGCAGCGCTGCAGAGAGGTTTAGTGCTTCTTCCCCCCAGGATCCAGGACACTTAAGTATGTCTAGACGGCACACTAAGCTTAGGTTCTGACTCTGGTTTGAGCCCAAGTCCCCTACCGTCCACACACAAAACAGTCTGACTCGGGTCAGCAAGCACTCGGGATGTGGGTCAGGGCCGAGTCCCACCGCGACTCTGGTCCAAGCCCTGTCATTTTGCAGTGTGGACACAGCTCAAGCCACAGCCCTGAGTCAGAAGGTCTGCTTAGTGCAGTATGGACGCGTTAGCATGGCTGTGAGACCCGGGTTTACAATGCAGTGTCGATGCTCACACATGGGCTTGGAAACACCGAGCCCATGAGACCGGGTCCCACAGACCCAGATTTACAATGCAGTGTAGACACATCCATGTAGAATTGTGACGGGTTGGATCACAGAAACCCCCTTGGGAGCTGCCACCTGATGTACCAAGACTACTTCTATTCCTGTTTTCCCTGCCAGCTCAGTGGCTTCAGCACCCTGTCTTGCTGAAGCCAGACACACCCGTCTGCTCCAACACAGACCCAGGGTCTGAATTACCTGCCCCAAAGCTGCATGTTTACCTGAAAACAGCTCACAGAAGTGTGCTTGTCTTTAGCACTCAGATGCCCAACTCCCAATGGGGTCTAAACCCACATAAATCCGTTTTACCCTGCATAAAGCTTATACAGGGCAAACTCATAAATTGTTCACCCTCTATAACACTGATAGAGAGATATGCACAGTTGTTTGCTCCCCAAGGTATTAATACATACTCTGAGTTAATTAATAAGTAGAAAGTGATTTTATTTAAATACAGAAAGTAGGATTTAAGTGATTCCAAGTAGTAACAGACAGAACAAAGTAAGTTACCCAGCAAAATAAAATAAAATGTGCAAATCTATGTCTAATCAAACACTGAATACAGATAATCTCACTCTCAGAGATGCTTCAGTAAGTTTTTTCTCAGACTGGACACCTTCCAGGCCTGGGCACAATTCTTTCCCCTGGTACAGCTCTTGTTCCAGCTTAGGTGGTAGCTAGGGGATTCTTCATGATGGCTCCTCTCTCCCTTTGTTCTCTTCCACCCCTTTATATATCTTTTGCATAAGGCGGGAACCCTTTGTCCCTCTGGGTTTCCACCCCCCCTCTCTGGAAAAGCACTAGGTTAAAGATGGATTCCAGTTCAGGTGACATGATCACATGTCACTGCAAGACTTCATTACCCACTTGCCTGCACACACATATACAGGAAGACTCACAGGTAAACACAGCCATCTGCAGACAATGGTCCAGGTTAATGGGAGTCATCAAGATTCCAAACCACCATTAATGGCCCACACTTTGCATAATTACAATAGGCCCTCAGAGTTATATTTTATATTTCTAGTTTTAGATACAAGAGTGGTACATTTATACAGATAGGATGATCACACTCAGTAGATTATAAGCTTTGTAATACCTTACAAGAGACCTTTTGCATGAAGCATATTCCAGTTACATTATATTCACTTATTATCATGTTTTTATAAAACCATATAGACTGCATAACGTCACAAGAATAATTTCAGTTCATTGACAGTTTCGAAAAGTAAAACAAAAAAATTGTTTGGGGTCAGACTGAAAATGAACATTTTGAAAATTTTGGTGAGTCGGAAAGTTGAAAAAAGTTGTTTTGGTTGGAATGATACATTTCATTTTGACAAAATGCAAACACTTTGGTTTGATTTCAAACATTTCAAAACATTTTGGGATCTTTTTTTAAATACAAAAATTAAAGGCAGCTTTGAAACAAAAAGTCATTTCAAACCAACAACTGAGATATTTTCACTCTTTCAGGGTGGGTTTTCCCCCTGTAATGAGCAATTTGGCAAAATCAACACAAATTTGCAAAATGTTTCTCTGTCGTCGATTTTGGCATTTTTCAATAAACAAAGTTTTGGATGAACAATTTCACCCAGCACTAGTGGTTAAGGCTGAGGACTGGGAATCAGAAAATCTGGATTCTAGGCTTGGTTCTTTGACACAAGGCCTGAACGGAATAGAAAAGGCAACCTGTATGACCTTAGGGAAGTCACTTACCCTCTCTGTGCCTCTGTTTCCCCACCTGTAAACTGGGCATAACAACACTTCCCTAACTCACAGAGGTGTTCTGGGGCTTAATTGATTAATGTTTGTTAAGCCTTTTGAGATCTTGGGTAGAAGACAGTTATCAAGTGGAAAGTACATTTTTATAAATTCTAGGAAGAAAAAACCCACTTTGGAATAATCTTGTGTCAGTTAAACACCCCAGTGGCAGGACATGAGGATAAGGCTTTGTAACTTTAACTGTACCCTCTTCTTAGTATGCATCACAATGAAGAGTTTAGAGCAGATCCTCAGCTGGTGTAAATCGGTGAAAAGAAATTATATTGCATTGTACTGTATTATCTAAGCAACAGTACAATTAAAGGACATTGAAGGCTATGCGGATAGATACCAGCTGGGGAGCTGACCCCAGACTGTCTCTTAGATAATACAGTATAACTTCATATAATTGTCTCTACTAACTTTGATACACATGCCTTCTGTACTTACATTATTTTACTGTGGTATTGGTCCAGTCTATTGTTATTAACTTCGACAGTTTATCTTCTTCCTATGGCTTGTATTTTAATAATCTGGGCTGCTACCATGTAGGTTGTGTTTACTTTTTAAATAGCAGGGCAACTTTACTTAGGGGAATATGGCAGCTCCATTACTTCGAAGCTCATATAGCTGCCCACTTAGGTGGCCTATGTACGCCAGTAAATTTTCAGTATCATTTTATGTTGCTGCTCTACATAATCTGCTGTGTACTGTTCTATTCTGTACAGGGTCTTATGGCAGCCTCATTACTGTAGTATCTGAGCACCGTCCAGTAGTTCATTAAATGACGTGACTAACTTCAGTCATGTGTGATTCATTCTCTCCTCTTCGGGGGGAGAATTGTGCGCGCAGTGGAGTGTTTTGGTAGGGTTTTGTTTTGCACACGCTGCTCTGTGTTTATATTAAAGAAGGCGGGTTGGAGAAGTGTTGGAATGGAAGGTGGTGAGGGGGAGTGTTCCACAGACCCAGACGAGCCCCAGAGAAAGCTCCAGCTCCTGTTATGAACCTTGGTTGCTACAGAGTTTGACAAGGTGATTCAGAGCCTCTAACTCGACCAGAGGAAAGCACCTGCTCCCATAGATCACAGGAGATCTGCAGGGCAGTCATCTATGCCAAACGCACGCTGGCCAAGGAGTACAGGAGCTGGGCTCCTCTCCTGTGCTTCTTAGCAGACCTGGAGACTCCTGGCCCAGTCGGGCAGCCCAGAAACTGAGGGAGCTTTGGGCGAGATGAAGGGGAGCCACTGGAATTGAAACCAGATTGCTGTGGGAAATTTTAGGCACCAAGATGCTAAGAAAGGGCCCATCACATTCACTATTTTCAGTAGACCAGTTGTAAATCATGTAGGGGCACTGCAATTTTTATTATCAGAGTAGCCACAGGCCTCAGCTGATATCAGGGCCTTCTTATGCTAGGGGCTTTGCACACGCATAGGGAGAGAGAGTTCTTGCCCTGAAGAGCTTACAACTAGAAGGGCAAATAACGGATTGGGGTTTTTTTTGGCTCACTAGCCATTCTGAAAAAAAATCATTAAAAAATACCATTTGCTGTCTAAGCAGACAAAAATTAGGAGGGGAAGTAGAGGTGAAGCAAGGTACCAACGCAGCACAGCAGGTCAGTGGCAAAGGTGAGAAGCTAGGACTCTGGACTCCTTAGCCAGCGCCTGTAGCTCATATACCATACGGCCTCTCCGGGAGTTCTCACAGGCAAGCTGCCGGATTCAGGTAGGTTTTTTTCTTATCTGTTCATGCCCTGCATAGCCTCAGCCAGTTCTGGACGGGCTGCCTAGAAGAATCTGCCTGTTGGGGCCCAAAAGCGTCGTCCTTTTGGGTAATGCTTCCCTTCTGTTTTCCCTTTTTTTACAGCCCCCGTTTAGTAATAGACAAAGCTGTATCCTCTTTGGTTATTGAAAAAAACATTGCTGTGCTACTGAGGGGAGGGGTCCTGCTTCGCTTACTCATTTTGCATAATCTTGACACGAATAATCCCATTGAAGTCAAGTGTGTTTTTAAGGGGGCCCTACACGTGGACAGGATAGGGGCCTTGCGGATTAGATCAGGATATATTGGGCTGTGTGGCAGAGATAGGGAGAGGAGATACAGTGGGGCGGGAGGGGGCATTTTCATCATGAAATTGCACAGTGAATCAGAGTTGCATCAAAAATAAGATCATTTTTGTTTAGGGTGCCTCCCAGAAGAGGGGGGTACAGTGGATAGGGTGCTAGTCTAGGACATGGGAGACCTGGGTTAAACCCTCTGCTCTCCCATCAGCCTCTTGTGGAACCTTGGTCAACCTCACTGTGCCTCAGTTCCCCATCTGTAAAATGGGGATAATTAGCCTTACCTCACAGGGGCAAGGATAAACCCGTTAAAAATTGTGAGGTCGTCAGCTACTACGGTAACAGGGGACAAGTATGTATCTAAGAGAGAGCAATGCTACATTTATTTAAGCAGTGGATGCTGCACTTGCCATTGGGCAAGGCGCCCCGTGGGACATTGCACTGCAAAGTGGTGGCATGTTGATGGGATCAGTGAAGTGAGACTGTTCCACCAGGCCGCCGACTGGTTGGCGTGCCCCCGAACAAGCTTCCCTGTGTGGGAAAGATGCCTCCATGCACCACAGCCAGTTGTTTCTTTTATACAGAGTGCGTGGGGGGAGGAGGGGGAAATTACTTTCAGCCAGCACAATTGAACCGAGACAGTATTTGGATGTGACTGCAATTAAAACAGAAGGTCTTGTAGATGTAGGAAAGAAATTCCAGCTCACAGAGTCCATGGAGAATGCAGCATTTTGTATCCACCGAGGCAGGCGTACATTATAAATACATCTGTAGCTACTGGGATAGGTGTGAAAATGTAATTAACTAAAAACCTGTGGAGTTTAAATGGACTTTTAGTTGTTTCTTTTTTTTTTTCTTTCTTTTTTTTCCCCCAACGCCCCTCTCCCTCCCTATTAAGTTAAGTTTAGACTTGTGGTTCTTCCAGCTCCCACTGGCGCAGTGTAATTTAGCAAAGGTTGTTCCAGTAGAATTTGAAATTAATAATTTCAAATAGGCAAATCAATGATATTTAAAAGCTCCCTCTTGTGTGTTTGCACAATCTGCACAGGTATAAAAGCTAATCACATCTTGCTAGGGAAGAACATTTCTCATAGGTTTTAAGTAGAGCTTGGCAGATTTGGGGTGGAGGGGAGCATCGGGTTTCATTTGGAGTAGATGTGTGAGATTTAATATTTCTCATTAATTTAGGGCCCATGAAAAGTAACTATCTGTTTAACCAGAGGGAGGAATCGGCAACACTCTCAAAAGGTCGCATGCTTTTGCGTAACTATGACGACACCCTCGATTAGAGTAGAGGGGCCTGAAAGGAAATGCGGTCAACTGAGGGCGAAAAGGGGCATGATCCATAAGAAGGATCTAAAGGAGAGTGCCAGTGGGAGGGCCAGTGAAGTGAAAGGTGCTGGACTGGCTGTCGGGTAGGGTGACGTTCTCTGTTTATCCACCAAGCAGGTACAATGTGTACAGCAGCAGTGTAGGTTTCCTTCACGCTGTCCTTGCCCACCATTCCCCACCCATGACCCACCTCTAAGGGCACAGGGAGCAGTTCAGTCTCGGTGGCTTTTCTGCTGCCAACAACAGCACCCAGAGATGAGATGGCTGCATGTGGTAGATCGCTGGCCATTGGAAACTGACCGGAGAGCATCCCCTCATTCCCAGCATGCCACTGTACACCCTTCAGATAATAATGGCTTTTGGTTTCTAACCACATGGGTCCCATTCCTGCAAACACATGCCCTGATGGGCAACTTTGTGCATATGAGAAGCCCCATTGAAGTCAATGGGACTGCTGATGTGTATAAAGTTACCAGCTGGCATAGTTACCCCATGGCTGGGCTGGATCGAAAAAACTTACC
Source organism: Platysternon megacephalum (assembly GCA_003942145.1). Classification (NCBI taxonomy): domain Eukaryota; kingdom Metazoa; phylum Chordata; order Testudines; family Platysternidae; genus Platysternon; species Platysternon megacephalum. Next base: position 1,546,770 of record QXTE01000189.1, read on the forward strand.
TAGGGCTACAAGACTGCATATACCCTTGCCAATTCCTTTAGCCATCCACTGTAAACCAATATGCATTGACAAAAATAAAAGGCCCAGATCCTTAGCTGGTGTAAATCGACATACCATCCCTTGACTTCAGGGACGCTCTGCCAATTTAAACTAGCTGAGGGAAAATCCCTAAGTGTGTGGTGTCATCAAATCTTTGTTTCATTTTATTTTTAAAATAAGCAAACTAGGAAATTGCTGTTTGGAATTTCTGCAAAAGACACAATCCTTGCACCTTTCAGTTGGCCCTGATTTTGGGTCTGATCCCGCACCCACTGAAATCTTGACTTCTATGGGTCCAGCTTTGAACCCTCTACAGCTATAATAAATTCCACCCCACAGCGGCCTTGGTGTTATCTCGCTTTAAATCACTGTAAAGTACAGTAGACCCGATTTACGGTGACTTTGGCTGAAAGTTACTTCTGTGCTTCATCATGTGAATATTTTAGTTCCACTTTTCATCCTCCATCCAGCAGAGCACATTGAAGTCAACGTGACTACTCATGTGCTCGAAGCTGTGGTTAAAGTGCTTTGCTGGATTGGCGCCATACGAGAGCCACTGACGGTTTGGGGCCTCACTGGAACCTCTGTTGATAGTATTGACGTTTTCTTTTTTCTGTGGAAAGGAATGACTTTTGCTACATCAGGAATATGGGGTAATTAAAAATGTTAGTCCTGCTAGAAAAGTGGGGACTCCTTTACCATTCCCGCTTCTTTGCAATATTCTTTTTTCTAGCATCCCTCATTTTGGATCACACATCCCCTCTTTTGGACCTTTGGAACTATAATGGGATTCTTGATCACCAAGACAAAGTATATTTGTAGTCTTTTGCTTTGATGTCTTGTACGCAGTTCCAGAGGCTGGGTCTGATGTCTGGAACAGAGCATAAGAATTTCCAAACTAGAACAGTCACTATGGTCCACAACGTCCATTCTCCTGATATTGTCCAGGACTAGATTCTTCAAGAAGATGGAAGAAACCTGCAGAGGGTAACTTGCTCATAGGAGGAGTTTCTTCCTAGCCCCCTTAGTTAGTGGCTGGCTTCTGTTGTGTGGCTTGAGGGTTTCTTTCCTAAATTATGCTAAGCTCTTGGCCTCAATTTCTTGTGGCAATGAGTTCCAAAACTTGATTGTGCAGCAGGTAAAAAAGTATTCTGCCATAAACTACAGGGCACCATTATTCGCTAGATGAGTATTTTTCCCCCTGTGCTTCTGCATGAAAAGATCCTGTTCAGCCAGCCCTGCCTTATCTGTAGAAGCAAGGACAGCTGTTTGTGCTGTAATACTCTTTCAAAAAAGTTCCGAGAAGGAGGAAGTCTCTGACATTTGTATTCTCCTTGCAGCATCTCTTAATAATTTAATTCCCATTAGAAGTGCCTGTGTTGTAGGGGGGAAAAGATTTATAGAGAGATTTCACTCCAGGTTGGGTTTTTGTCTTTCTGTGTTTTCTTGGCATTTATCATGCATGTTTTAATTTGGATCTGAGTCTTTCTACCATCTGGTCATTATTGCAAAGAAATATTAATTTTCTCTGAGTGACATGGGCTTCATTCATCATGGAACTAGCTGATTGCCCCTCGATTTTTTTTCTCTTTACTTGAAATGACGTCTAAAGTTACTTAGCACTGAGTGGAACATGGTTCAGTGAAGTTTCCAAAGTTAATAGCATCCAGTACTTGTGCTTTGCAAAAATGGTAGCCCTGATCTTTTCACTAGCTCTGGGTGGAGAGATCCCTGTGCCTGCACACAGCTGCTCCTGCAGCACCAGTTGCAGCACTGAGGAGTGAAGCAAACAGAAAGGGCTAGAGATCATCTAATGATCAAATTCACTTTCCAATATTTAGCCACGAAATGCTGCCAAAGGCCAAATGAAACCCAGAGGATCAAGCCAAATGCTGGTCTCACCTGCACCTGTGGAAGCCAACAAGGGAACAGAAGTTGGCCCAGAGAGCTGTATGAAAATTCCTGGCAGCTGGTGTTTGTTGCACAAATGAACCATCCTACAAGCCCCCCATCCTTGAAGTTAGTGGGAGTTCTTCATTCAGGGTCAAGCCAGGACCTTTGGGGTAAATTAGATGGCGTTGCTCTCCGACCGTTCTAGCCCAGTCCCCTTCTCTATATAAGAACCTTTGTTTTATGCACGCTGTTACCCAGAGGACGGTGCTAGAGAGTCGAGAATGGGTGTGGGGCTCAGAACTACCCTTAGGACCATGGGATGTGTGCAGCTGCACAGGAATACATCCTTCGTACCCCTCATCAACAAATTGCTTTCAGCTGCTCTCTTCTCCCAAGGTGATTATTCCAAATCCTTGGACAAAGTTGGTTCTGCTTGACAGTTCTATGGACTGATCCGTTTGGCAGGGTTATGCCCTTTGTTTGCAGGCGATCCTTGCGACACCAGCTTCTTGTGGAAAGGGGAAAAAGATTCCATGGTCTGTCAGTCCAATGAATGTTGGATGCAGACGGAGGGCCAGATTCAGAAGTCCTGCATAAGATGGTACAAGTTAGACCAGTGGTTCTCAACCACGGGTACGCAGAGGTTTTCCAGGGGGGTACATCAACTCATCTAGATATTTGCCTAGTTTTACAACAGGCTACATAAAAAGCACGAGCAAAGTCAGTACAAGCTAAAATTTCATACAGACAATGGCTTGTTTACACTGCTCTGTATACTATACACTGAAATGTAAGTACAATATTTATATTCCAATTGATTTCTTTTATAATGATATGGTAAAAATGTGTGATTGATTTTGTGAGCAAGTAGTTTTTAATGGAGGTGATGCTTGGGGGTACGCAAGACAAACCGGATTCCTGAAAGGGGGACAGTAGTCTGGAAAGATTGAGAGCCACTGAGTTAGATCACCAGGCTAGACCCTCTTCCATTCATGCAGACTCCCTTGACCTTCTTACACCCTCATTGTTGATATATCAGGGAGGCTAAGTATGAGTTACTCCCACTTAGACTGACTTATCTATCAGCAGAGCAGTAGCAGGTAGATCTGTGGGAAACCAAGTGAAAGCAAAGGGGCAGGGCTTGACCTACAGTACCCTAGATATCACCTCTGAATTTGGTTCTTGACCTCAGGCTTGTTAGCTGGGGTAAGCAGGATGGAAGATGGAGAGAGGTAGAGTTTTGCCTTCACCAGCAGGGGTCACTGTGGCCATGGCAATGTGCTTACACAGTCTGGTGCACTCCCGTATTGAGCAAACAGAGAGCATGACATAACAACTCGGTTCATTTCTGAGCTTCAGTTCCAGTGCCGTTTTTGAAGTCAGAAAGCCCATTCTTCTTCCAGGACGGCAAAGGTTTTGGAAGAGATAGAGTAAGAGAGAGAATACGTGTCTCTTTGCTGAAAGGGAATGCTGAGCACGCTTTGGTGGAGAGCTCAAAATACAGAAGCAGCTTAAGGAATTCATTGTCGATCAAAAATTACCTCCACACCAATCCCTCCTCACAAAACTCTTGAGCTGGAGTTTCCTCTCATTCACAGTGGTTCTACCTCACTGTAATTTCATTGAAGTCAGTGGAGCCACTCCTGATTTACGCTAATGTAAGGAGGACCAGAACCAGGGCCTTGGGTTTTTTGACATCCAAGCAAAGAGAAGAGCACCAGAACCATCCAGTGCAGCAGTTGACAGAGAGAAGAGGCTGGACAGTAAAAATAGAGGAAGCCTCAGATGTCGACAGTGTGTGAGGAAAGGCTGTCTTTCCTCTTTAATGATGTTTTTCTGGAATTCATTTCATGACAGTGTCTGCCTGAAGAATATCTGCTCCCTCAAATCCAGACCTACCATTGGAATAAATTATCAATATCTGGCAGCAGCCTATTATTAATGGCTGGAGTTTTATAAGATTCTCCAGTTTAATAATCCCGAAGCTAGCGGCTAGCATTCCTCCCAGGTAGCCATGTATTTGTCCCTTCTATACTTTTTTATTATTATTATTCTTTTCCGTTTTCTCTTCAGATCTGAGTATCATCACATGATTTTTGCCATGGCTCCAGAAAAAAAAAGCCATTAGTATCCTATAAATCAAAAAGAAAAATTACATCCTCAAACTTAAAAGACTCCCCTGAGTGTTTTGCTATTATTACCTGTGCAAGGTTGCACATGTGGCTTCAGAAACATCTTCTTCCATCAGGAATCATCAGGTAGCAAGATTGCTCACTTCCATGCAGGAGACAAGTTTTATTAACTTCCTTTTCAGCATATACCCTCATAGTTAATGATGCAGCACACCTTTGAGGTGTCTTAATGTAGGCCGTTTATCAAAAACTGCAACTGCGTATAAATAGGACTGTGTTCTTTCACTATGATAAATCCCAGCCAGTGCTGGGATGTTCTACATCTCTCTCTCTTAAGTATAGTAGCTTCCTCTAATTGCACAGTTTGACTTTCATAGCAAGTTCTGACAAATGCCCTTCCACTACAAGTCCCCTCCCCTATGCATATATGCACACATATGCACAAGAGAAAAGTAAGTGCTAATTATGTCCTCGTTAATTCTCAAGTTCAGCAGTCCATCGCTGTTCAGCAAAGCTTGTAAGCATGTTCTAAAGTCCCATTGAATTCAACAGGACTTAAAGTTAAGCACATGCTTTAAATGTTTTCCTGAATTTGGGCCTATGGACTCGATTAAAGTAAGAGGCAAAACTCCCATCAGGGCCTTTATTCCACCTTTATTCCATTTATGTGTAGAGCTGGTCAGGAATTTTTCAATGAAACATTTTTCACCCCAAAAATGCCAATTGGTCCAAGCCAAAACTGTTTATGAATCAACAGCAGGTTAGATGAAACACCCTACTTGAAAAATTGTTCTTAAATAATAGTTTTCAGAGTGTCAAAATGGCCTGTTTCAACACAATTGAACCAGAAAGCTTCTGATGTTTGTCAAAATGAAATTGAGAAATTTTAGTAAATTTACACTAAAAATAGGTTTAAAAAGGAAGTGGGAAGGGGAGGTCAAAATCTAAATGAAATATTTTGGAATGATCAGAATGAAACATTTTGATTGACCCAAACCAAAACATCTTTTTTTTTTTAATTTTCAGCTTGTGAAAATAGGAGATTTTGACTTTTTTTTATTTGAGATGGGAAACATTTTTATGGGATGGAAAAAGGTTTCCCACCCAGCCCTGCTTATCTATCAAATCCTTTGTCTTGAATAGGACTGTTCAGCTCAGTAAGTGTATTTCAAGCAGAGATGGGGTGGTTACATTGAGCACTTGAGACTGGATTGGAGACAGCAGAAAGACCCTCTGATCAAAGTCGGCTTTGGATCAGGCCCTAAGGAAATGCAAAGTTTCCTTGTTCCACAGGAAAAAGAAATCATGTCAGGAAATATGGTTGCTAACTAAACCCACTGATTTCCCATTGTCACTCTTGTGATTTGTTAAGAATTGGAAAGATGCTTGGTGCTGCATGAAATACACAATAAAGACAGTCTTTGCAAGGGGCTATCTAAGGCCTTGATCCTGCAGTCAGATCCATGCAGGCAGGCCCCTGTGTCTGCCCAGCCCCAGGAAAGTCAGTGGGGGGGCCTTCACTGTTGTAAGGATCCATGCATGCGGAGGCAATTACAGGACTGGCACCTTAGAGCTTACCATCAGCAAGATAGGTACAGAGTACACAGGACACATAAACAAATAAATCTGTTAGTCTTTAAGGTGCCACCGGACTCCTCGTTGTTTTAACAGGACACACTGGGAAGCCCAGAGGAGAGGGTTGTGATGGGTTGTCCCCCCTTCCCCCCGGGTGCCACCTGATGTACTAGGGTACCACTGAGCCCACCTCTTCCACCAGCCTGGGCTCCCTTACACTGTCCCACTGAGCCAGACCCTCAAGCCTCCTCCAGCACACACACACACAGGTAGGGACATACCCAGCTGCAGAAAGACACAGACACTAAAATCAGCACTGCCTGGGAAGGCTTCAGCTAGGGAGTTGCCCAGCACGCAAGTGAATAATAGACTCATAGACTTTAAGGTCAGAATAATAGACTCATAGACTTTAAGGTAAGACTTTATGATAATCTAGTCTGACCTTCTGCACAACGCAGGCCACAGAATCTCACCCACCTACTCCTGTATCAAACCTGTGTCTGAGCCATTGAAGTCCTCAAATCAAGTGCACCCTCCCCCTCCCCTACCCCCCCGGAGTGTAAACCCAAAATTGTATCGTGTTGCACTGCACAGAGAACTGTACAACGTAAGCTTACTGAAATCCGCCTCCTCCCTCAAGGTGGAGGAAGAAATGCACAGCTTCCCCCTCCCCCAGTTATGAATTGCACAAACTGGTTTTAGAGAAAACAAAAACAAGTTTATTAACTACACAAGATGGATTTTAAGTGATTAGAAGGGATAGTAAACAGATCAAAGCAGATTACCCAGCAAATAAAACAAACACGCAATATAAACCAGATTGTAAAAAACTGGTTACAAGTAGTAGTTTCTCACCCTAAATGTTGTTTTAGGCAGATGCAGAGGTTCTTGAAGGCAAGCGGCACTTGCTTGCAGCTTAAAACTCCAGGTATTTATTTTACAGGCCAGACACCTTTTCCAGCCTGGGCTCAGGCCTTCTCTCCCCCCAAACCCTCCTGCCACCTTTGTGTCTTAGAGGTTCTCAGCAGTCATCCTGGGGATTCAGTGAGGAATGAACACTGATTATGTCACTCCCCTGCCTTAAATAGGTTTGACATATGGCAGGAATCCTTTGTTTTCCAGTGTGATTCCCCCGCCCCCAGTGGAAAAATGCTGGTATTCTATCATGGAGTCCAGTACCTGGTGACTTGATCACATGATCCTGAAGTGTCAAAGCAGCCATGAGTCAGAGGCCATTTGTATCAAGTATCAGAGGGGTAGCCGTGTTAGTCTGGATCTGTAAAGTGGGTATTCACCCACGAAAGCTCATGCTGCAAAACGTCTGTTAGTCTATAAGGTGCCACAGGATTCTTTGCTGCTTTTACAGGCCATTTGTAGCATCCCAGGCAGCTTCTCAGGAAGGTGGGAGATTAGCATCTTCAAAGACCTATTGTTCTCCCTAATGGTCCATTGAAATGTTCCCAGATAGCCAGCCTGACTGATTACATTCTGTTTGGTGAGCGTTCCCCCGGTGCAAACACGTTTTTAGCACAGATGTATAGTCAATATTCTTAACTTTAGATACAAAAATGATACATGCATGCAAATAGGATAATAATATTCAGTAAATCATAACCTTTCCAATGATACCTTATGACACAATCATATCATAATGTTACTGTGAAAAATACGGGAAGCAGTGTCACAAAGTTCACCAGTATTATATCTGTATACCTACATACACAGGTGCTGCTTGAAGGGCCAAGGCCTTAGACACATAACACAGCACCTCTGAAATACAAGATGCCAATTGTCTCATCCCAAAATCTGAACCACTCAGAAAGCAGATTCCCTTTTGACAAATGTCAGTCGTCACTTCTCCACCTCCATTTCTCCATCTGCAAAACCCTTGTGTCACGGGAGGGGGGGGGTGTGTGCGCCGCGAACATGAATGAGTTAATTATGTAAAGTGCTTTGAAGATGAAAAATGACACCATAGCGCAAAGTACTACAATTGAGGAAGAAAAAAGAAGACGATTATAGAGTTCAAATGACACTAGATGGGAAAACACTAAAAAGTGGGGAAACATAAAAAAGATGTTAAAAAAACTGGTTTTGCTTTAAGTAATTCAAAAATTCAGGGGAAATGCTTCCATCAGTGCAAGACTGCATTGTACCAAATTGGCGAAAGCCAGTGTAAGTCTTGTAGGGAAAGCCTCACATTCCACTCTTCCTCTCAGTGTGTTTTATAGTGTCCTTACTCCACACAGTGCATACTGTGATTGAAGACAATGGAAGTACTCACATACTTAAAGTTAAGCAAGGTATCTGTGTTGCTGAGCAGGAATTGAGTTAAGTATGTGCTTAAAGTTGAGCATGCACTTAAGGCTGTGATTTCCAACAAAGCCTACGAGAGATAAGTGCCAATCTCCCATTGGACTTCAATGGGAATGGGATGCTTAATTCTTCTGAGTTTCTTTGGAAAATTCTTGGCTAAGTGCTTCATAGAGTCATGGCCAATATAATGAAAGAAAAGCACAAGAATGGGGTCACCAATTATACCAAGAAAACTCTTGACTAAATTTAGTTTAGGGCTGCACTGATTTTTAGGACAATATTGTGAAATACTTGATGAATCTCTTAGGACCTGATCCAAAGTTGAATGAAATCTATGGAAAGGCTTACATGACTCTGGCTCAAGTCCTTACCAAATTGCAGTGCGTTCAAAATATCATAACCAAAAGATTCCTGAAGTGGTCTGTGAAACAACCAATGAATTCTGAGCTCTGCTGTAGGAATTCATCCCTTCATTAAAAAAATGTATACAGAATGTTCAAGTGATATCAAAACTGAAATTAACAGGAGTTCTGAAAAATTCCCCACGCTGTACATGGGTATGATTTTTTTTTTACAGGGGAGAGGGTGTTCTCTGTGTGCTATTTATTCCATGCTAAATTTAACACATCTTGAGAATGAAGCAATTTGTTAGAATACAAGTTTCTTTCTTTCTTTCTTTCTTTCTTTCTTTCTTTCTCCAATTTGGGAGGCTTTCATGTAAAACTGGCTCTTAGGAATACCACACAGTTTTATTTATGGTAAATTTATAATAAGGATGTTCTTTGTCAATGTCTGAGAGATTTATTTATTGTATCTCACTTTTGAAACTGCTGATATTGATTGTTTCAAGAGATTGCCTTAAAGGAAGAGGGGAAAAAAACCAAGCAAACCAAGAATGAAAAGAAATGACCATGCTGTTATCAATTACTTCATAATGAGATGTGAGTGGAGAATTTTAAACATTATTCCTAGCATTACTGTGGAATAAACAATATATTTACTGGAAATTATACTCCAGTGATGAATGGTATGGTTTAAAATGTAGTCTGCACTAACGGGGAGTCTCTCTAAATGGCTAAAGCACACATTCCAAACCGCATTTTTTTTTAAATGAAAACCGAATTCGCTGTTTATGCCACAGACTGAAATTAATGAATCGCCTTTGCAAGTATGAAACAAGAAAAATCCCAAACCCTCCAAAAATATTTCAAGCATAACATTATTTGCTGTCATTTTGTCCCGTTCCCTCCCACTCGATCCCCTTTTCAGTCTCTGGCTTTCGATGTCCCTGATCTTCCTACAGCGTGGATTCCATGGAAATTATTCTGACACTAGCTTTCCCTTCATTCATTCACCCACCCACACCCCCACACCTCCACACTCTCCCCTCCCCCCCCCCAACACACACCCTCATGTAGAATAGGGAATTGAACATTAGTCACAGCAGTTTCTAGCAATGACAGACAGTAATTTACCATTTTATTGTGATTCAGTGCCTTGGACAGAGGCACACATTGCCTGTCATGCTGTGTTCATCACCGACTGTGGGAACAAGCATTGCTGTCAAATAGTAGAGCCCGTATAATGAGGACACCTAGGTATAACATAAAAGATTCACAGGCAAAGGACTTCTTTTGTAGGGCTTAAAACCTCTAAAGCAGTATGAGCTTGTTAGAGAATGAAAAACTTTAGAAATGATACAGTCAGATATTTTTGTCTTACATCTATTTCGTGTACCAGTAATGGTGTCAATGGAACAATATGTAAACCTTTGTATGGAAAAGACTAAGTGATCTATTTGCATTATCTAGTTGTGTTGCAGAGAAAAGCTAAAATGGTGTTGGGATGATGGGGGAGAGGAAACCCTTCTACCTATCAGCAACGCTGTTGGATCATCTCTAATGAGATTTTGGATTATTTTCATTTGTCTTCATTTCTAGCCAGTGTGGCTCTGCAGGGCATTATTTCATAAAGAGAAAGCTAGAGGTGGGCCAGCAGGTTATTTCATGCACGTCATGCCACAAACAGCTGTCATGGGGAAGAAAATTGACACCTTGAGTTCAGATTAATCCTCCCATCAGACTTAATTGGAAATAATGGACCTGATCCTCAACTGGTGTAAACTGACATAGAACTATTATCTTCAATGATGCTAAACCAATTTATATCCACTGTGGATCTGGTCCACTATATATATTGTATACACATATTTCAACTTCAGATCTATCTATCTATCTATCTATCTATCTATCTATCTATCTATCTATCTATCTATCTATCTATCTATCCCCATGCACCCCCTCTATCTATCTATCTATCTATCTATCTATCTATCTATCTATCTATCTATCTATCTATCTATCTATCTATCTTCCCTATGGGTAGCTAAGTGTACCACAGTATCTGAGTTCACCCTCTAAAATATTTTCTCTTCAATGTTAGGGTTCTTTTAGGTATGTAGCCTGCATTCAGTAAAGGTCTGAAGACTAAACACAAGGAAAGATTTGAGAGCATACATGAAAAAACTCATCTAACCTGCCAACACTGGCCAAACCTCTCACATTGTTCATGGAATTCAGACAGCAGCGCTGTGATGAAGGAGCTGCGATCTGCTAGTGCATTCTAGCTGTTGAGACGTAAAATGTAGAGGCAAAGCTTTACTTGGCTTCAAATTCCTGGTCCATTTCTGCCACACAATCTAGCTGTCAAAGTGTAGTAGGGCTTACCCAGACCAATTGCAACCATAGACGCAGTTCACCCTGTTAGGGCTTATCAGCATGGAATTGCAGACTGGCATGATATTGCTCTGTGAGTGTGTGTGTGTGTGTGTGCATGCATATAGGTCATACACTTGCTTGCGGGGAGGGGGGGGGAGGGATAGACATAAATGACCTAACAGGTCTTTTCCATCTCAAATTTCCATGGTAAAAACACATATATAATAAATGTCTCTAGGCTCTATGAATAAACCATTGCACAGTTTTCACTGACCAAACAAAGTGGAAAGACCCCGGTGTATGCTACATATAACCTTTCCCAAACCTTTTGGTTTCTCACCAGAAATCAGAGCATTTACACGATATCATGTGGTAAAGAACAGTGCTTTTAGTGCCTGCCATTTCAGCACCATGGACAGCAGAACTGCATTATTAGGTTGCTGAAAGTATTTCTGGATGGAAGTTATACCACATGCTTTTATGCTTCCTGATTTGCACAATAATGTAAGTATGCACAAGATCATCTGTTTATTATATCAACATTTATGCAGTCTTAGACATAGTGCTATAGAAATCTGTCTCCCAACACAGTTTGACATCTCATTTGCAGGCAAGGTTATGTTTTCTTTTAAGAAGAGTTGGAAACACAAGCCAGTTATGGGTCCCAATGTAAATTTAGGGAAGTGAATGTTCTAATAAATGTGACTGAAATTTATTTGGAAGCTGAGGAACTCTTGAACTTTTGTCTTGTCAATGTCACGTATAAATTTGGATATTAGTGAAGCTAAACGGATTGAGTTAGTTTGAGGACGTGTGAGACACAAATGCAACCCTTCAGTTACTCTTATTACACTTTCATTTACCTTACTAGAAACTGTAACTGCCTGATGGTTGGCGTTTAAGATACACAGGTAACAGTTAGCAATATTTTGCTTTATCATTACTTGAATCTATTAAACAGTCATTTTGTTAATTTCCCTCCCTATCTTTTCCACACATAAGAAAGAAAGAAAAACCAATATGTGAAATTGAATAATGGTGCTCACTGAGGGGTTTAAAGACACTGAAATTTGAAATATATAGTTAAAGGTCAATTTCAACAGTAATTATGTTATAATGGTGAAGCTCTTTGAGAATCCCAAACACAAGATTAATATATTACCAGATGGAAGCCTCCATCTTTGTGTGTGTGTGTGTGTGTGTGCCATAGTGTTTGTAAGTGAAACTTCAGAGCACCCATCATTGTATCAGAACAGTTTGCACAAGTATAGAGGTGATCTGCTATCCTTTACATATGTATAGAACTTCCACTGATATCAATGGGTATGTGCATTAAGTATGCTCTAGTGTTGTTAGCCTAGGATAGGGATTTCATTGTTGTTGTTATTTTTTTATTATGATTACTTTGAATTACAGAACTCTTAGAGGCTTCACTGAAGAGCATGTACTGTAGGGACACAAAGTAAGACCAGTGGGACTACTCATGCTTAAAGTTAAACAAATGCTTACGTGTTTTGCCAGATCAGACCTATGCAGACAAGACAAAGGGAGGAGTATTGTCCCCATTTTACAGATGGAAACAGAGGTGCAGTGAGATTAAATTACTTGCTCAAGGTCACATGTGGAGTCTGTGGAAGAGCGGGAAACTGATCGTGAATTTTTTGATTCTCAGTCTGGAGCCTTAACCACAAGATCATCCTTTATCTATTGGTTTTATTTCCAGCTCAGCCAAGGTCTCATGGGGCCCTGAAAATGTCATTTAACCTTTCTGTGCCTCAGTTTACCCATCCATAAAACTGAAGATAATACTATTGCTCTGCTCCCTCATGTGGGTGTTTTGAGGCTGAATGAATGTTTTCAAAGTGCCTTTTGATCCTTGGATACAAATCATTAGGTGATTTGCTGCTGTAATCTTTCTTCTCGTATGAAATCCAGCGTGTGACATAAACCCACCACCACCCAAATGAGATTATTTAGAAGATGCAGGTGGGGATTGTCAGCAGCACCTAATGACGATAGGCGCTATCGTCCAGTCAAAGTTCTTAACTCCTTTAGGTTCCTTTGAGAATCCCAACATCACCACACGAGACAGCTCCCATCTTGAGCATTTAGCCTGGGCTATAACTGTAATGGATTCTGTAAAATACCTGGCCACAAGGGCCAATCCAAAGTACAATAATAAACCAAAACATGATGTTTATTAAGAAAATATCATCACTTCCCATACTATCTCATCAATATTGTACTTATACTATTCATTAAATGTCTGCAACTGAAATCATTTATAATAGAGATGCAAGAACTCAATAGACTATTAGTGAAGTCAGCTTGTTTCATTCCAGAAGGATTAGACAAAGACTTATTACCTTATGAAAGTCTTAAACAGTTGCTGGCTTAGAAATGTTTCTTGCCAGGATAGCTGTACAGTGCTAATGAACATGTTATACAGTATAGATTATGAGAGGAAGTACAGTTCGTCTGCACTCTTTTCTGACATATTTCCCATACAAATTAGAATAAAAGCCCTTACTTGTATCCTAATGAAATAATAATACACAACTTCGCAATGATCTCCCAAAACCTCACATTGGACAAATTCTAGCTACTTGTCCCATTGGGTTTTCAGCTGAATTTAGTGCTGATGAAAACTGCTGGATGTATAGCCAATGATCTGGATTCTCAGCTGACATAAATCAGTGTAGCTCCATTGACTTCAATGGACTGTTTCCACTGACAATCCGGCCCTATCTCTGTTAATATCTGTAGAATAGGTCACTGCAAGCTTTCCCCTGACTCTTCCAACTACATGCCTCAACCCCAAACTGGAGGGATCCCCCATTGGGGTTGGACAAATCATCAGTTTCCATGGGCCCTTCACAACTTGGCCTCTCAACTATGATAGCCAACAAGGGCTGAAGCTGTCGCCAATGACCTTAGTAATGTGGACACCATTTTCACTGGGACCCTGGCTAAGACTGCCGGCACATCCCACACAGGCTACCAAACAGACACCAGGTAGTGACAACTTTTGGTCACTGCCAACTTCAGTTTCTTTCTCTCTTTGAAGGCCTTCTGGGAAGCATTCCTGCCTCCTGATTTCTCCTCCTTCCACACCTTTCTCAAGGCCATATATCAGGGTGATTATTCTTTATCCAACAGATTGAAGGGAGCTTCCTTCAGAACCCATCAACTTTGCTGCTAAATTGGCCAGAAGGGTCTCATCAGAACAAGGTTTGCCTTTTAGCTACTGCTACTGCCAGTAGCTAAGGAATCTGCCCTCCATTTTCCCCAGGTCCTGTTATTTTGTTGTTGTGGTTTTAATAAGCATCATAGCAGGGCATTGCCTCTCCACCATCTCCCGTTCAGATTCAAAGGATCTCCCTGTGTTGTGCATTAAAGGTTTGCAGCCACAGGCTGAGCCTAAAGCTGGGTCATATGTTTTGTTATGACGTTCCCACTACTTCAATTTTGTCTACAAAGGGCAAATGGTAAATCATCTTCTTGAGAGTTAATGGAGCATTTCTGCAGCAAGGGAGGAAAAAGAGTGAGAGAGTTTTAAAAGTGTCTTCTTATCTTAGCCAGTTGAAATTCTCCTTCCACTCAGTTACCTGGCATTCTTCATTGTCTTGCCTTTATTCCTCCTGCTCCATCTGTATTTTATTTTATTTGATAACTTGTGCTTTTGCTAGTTCAATTTCAGATCCAGACATCTGCGTATTACAATGTTTTGCACTTCTCTATGTGCACCTATGAGCTCTTTACAGACATTAAATAACTAAGCCTCACAGCACCCATGTGGTTTTAGGTCATCTGAGGCACAGGGTGGCCAAGTGGTTGCATGTCAACTCAGTGCCAGGCATAGAACCCAGGAGTCCTGACTTTCAGTTCCCTGCGCTAAACCTTTGACTCCACTGAATCACCTGCCAGGTGAAAGAGCACTGAAGTAGAGTGTTTATCTAATCTAATCTCATTTAATTTAATCTAACACTAGTCACCCGTAGCTTCTCCCAGGTTAATACACTGGCTTAGTGAGCTCCCCAGTAGACTTCATGGAGTCTTCTGCTCTTTATCTTTCCCTGTTTCTAGGAATTGCTGTTTGGTGGACCTGGAGGATGGAAGTGGGTTGCAGAGGTTGTAGATGTCATTCTGACAGTGATGGAAAAGGGCTCTTTCATTTCACTTGCAAGCACCCTTTGTCCAGGCGCTGGTTTAATGGGTAAAATTTGGGGTGCTCTCCGACTGGTGCTGAACAACGGAGCTCAGCACTCTTTTCCTTTGCCACACTTTGAGGTTATAGACCCAGAGGGGCACCTGTGTCCAGCGGATGATCAGCATTTGTCATTCTCTGCCCATAGGTTCCAGCAGAACCTCTCTTCCCAAAATTAAAAAAAAAACTGGTGGAGAATTACTGTGTGTGGACATCACTCCTGTCTAGAGCTGTGTGTGAGATAAGATGCATAATCACGCTGATTCTCACTCACAGTGTTGAACTGCTTTCCAAATCAGCATCAGCAAGCAATTTCCCCCCATGGACTCTGGGTTTCTTAAACCTTCCTTTGACGCTATGAGCGAGGCTAATGTATTGGGATTAGGTGCATATATGCCGCATCTCTATCTATTTTAGGTATTTACATGACCCCCGATACCGTGGTATCTGCGCACCTCACAGCATCAAATGTGTTTATCCTCAGGAAGTGCTATTCTCTCCATTTTCAGGATGAGGAACAGAGAAACTAAGGATGTGTCTACACAGCACTCTAAGCCCAGGCTCTGACTCGGGTTTTAGCTGAAGGCCCACATCTGTCCACACACAAATCAGTCTGCTGCAGGTCAGCAAGGACTCAAGACCTGGGTCCTAGGACCCTGCTAATGGGTTGGGTCACAGCCTGAGTCCTGCTGAGACTTGGGTCCAAGCCCTGTCATTTGGCAGTGTGGACACATGTCAAGCTGCAGACCTGAGGCAGAATGTTTGCATAGCGCAATATGGACATGTTAGCGCAGCTGTGAGACCTGGGTCTAGAAAATGTAAACCCAGGTTTTCGATACAGTGTGAGTCTGCTCAAGCGTGGGCTTGGAAACCCTGAGCCCAGAAGCCCGTGTCCGACTTACCTGGGCTTAGTGTGCAGTGCAGACACAGCCTATGTGACTTGTCCAAGGAAGTCTGTGGCAGAACAACGGGTTCAAGCCAGGTTTCTCAAATCACAGGACCATCCTTCATGGTGATTTCTTGGGATTGCAGGGGGGCAGTGATTAATGCATCTCAGACCATCCCACATTTGTTTCTATATTATCCATTTGCCTCCAATTTCTGTCCTTTCCCCTTCAGCTCCTCACCTAATTAATAA
Organism: Platysternon megacephalum; assembly: GCA_003942145.1. Lineage (NCBI taxonomy): Eukaryota > Metazoa > Chordata > Testudines > Platysternidae > Platysternon > Platysternon megacephalum. The sequence continues at coordinate 1,562,787 of QXTE01000189.1, forward strand.
GTGTATCATCCTCTCCGATGGCCGCTAAGTGCATTCAAACTGTCAGTGGATTTTTTTTTTTTTGGCATGGTTAAAGGTCTACTCTTCCAAACAATAAAAGATAAATAAAATCAACCCAGACAAGGTTATTTCACATCCCTCATTTCCAACACACTTTTTTAAAGCCCTAAGATGCTTGATCATGTTTTTCTCTCTCCCCTCTCTCACCGTTAACAAAAATAAAATACATTGTCGAATCAAGATAAAGCCATCAAAGAACTAACTAAACATGATTAGAAAGGACCTCTCCTTAATGGGAAAAAAATCATGATTTAGACCTGGCTGCTTTCCAGATATCCCTGTGCAATCAACCAAAGAAACACATTTTAGAAAACAGAATTGTAAAAGTAACTTTGAAGAATTGGTTGCCATAGAAACAGATCTGTAAATACTTAACTGCAAACATTAAGTGACACAGTGATATTCCAGAACCCAGAATGCCTTAAAAGGATGTTAAATTTCACCCAGCTCTTTAAATAATCAACTCGGCTGTGCTTTGATTTTTTTTCTTTTTTTGTCTTCTTTTCACACCATTCAGTACAATCGCATCCCTGTTCTCAGGCGTATGTGATAATAGAAATGCCAGAACTGTTTTATAAGAGAGAGACCTGATCTTTTATAGCATGGGGGAGCACCGAGTGTGGGCTAAATGCAACCTGTGAAGTCTGAAAAATATAACCTAGAGTCACCCTCTCTCCCTGTAGCTGCAGGATCAGGAGAAAGCTTGATTGACTGTGTCTTTTCATTGCAAGTAACACCCAAACCACCAGCAATTTCTTGTCATCTGCCATGGACGAATCAGGTTTGAGGAAATAATAGGGTGTGATGGGGTGCACCAGGCATTTGCTGCTCCCTATTAGAGGCTCCACTGCCTTGGCACACCCCACCCTACGAAGCTCTCCTTTTGAAAGAGAAGAGCAGTGAGCTCAGACCAAGCAAGGGCTGCCAGCATTAGCTGCCCTTCTCTTCCAGGACAGCTTCATAGGGTGGGGTGCACCAAGGCAGCATATCCTCCAGTAGGGGGCAGCAAATGCCTGCTGCATCCCATCACGTAGGGTTATGGGCCATTTGAAATTAAACAACTGTGCGCATTCGTATGGGTCCCAATCCGGATACTCCCACTGGATACCAGTGTGCTGCCTGCAGGGCCTTATCTGGGAGGAGTCCTTGATTCTGGAATTCTCATCCATCCCTGCACTGCCAAGAGTCCAGATTTGCTAACCTTCTGGGCACACTGCAAACACACAACACGTTTTCTCCCAGGCATTAAGGGAGGCTGAGATGGCCATAGGCAGAGGGGTGGGAGAGTGAAGGCTAGTTTAGGTGATACGGTGATCAACTCCACCTTGCGCATGTCATCAGGAATCGCCGTGGTTAAATATCTAATCCCATAACTGCACCAAAATAGCGGTGTCCGTCAAACTGCCTTCATCATCTTCCTCGCCTTGAATCTTACTAATGTGGATTTTGCCACTGATTGAACTCATCATGTACCTGATGAGGTTGCTACTTCATTTGCAGGGGCCTTTGGAGAAGGACGGGTGTTCTTGAATGGTGTCTGGATGCTCTTGTGCAAAGGGGGATGGTCATTCCATTGGAATCTCTGCTGTGAACCAGTGCTCGGATTTGCACCCCGAATCCCTGCTGCTGAGGGACAACCTGCTAGCATTTGCAAACATGAGTTTCGCTGCGGTTCTAGGAAGACCTTTAATAACCTGCTTGTTTTTTCATCGTACTGGTGGGTTTTGAGGTTTTCTCTTCCCTGTGGGCTGGCTGTGTTATCCCACTGAAAGCTGAGCAGTATTATCCTTTAAGCTGATTTTTCTGCCCAGCTTAGGAAGAGAAGGGAAGAGGGGGGGAAAAAGTAGTAGAGGCCAGGGAGGCAAAAGGGAAGAGGAGGGTAAAAGAAGAAATAGAAAAAGAGGCCCCCTGATCTCTAGAGTTATCATCTGGGACTTAAACATTCTATTCTGCAAAAGTCCAGCCAGGTGCAAGAAATTCTATTCTCTCTCTCTAGTCTTTGGGGTTACTGGACTGAACAGAAAAACATAGATAGAGGGATAAACTGAGCCTTAGATAAGTTAGTGATCAATTTTTTTTAAGAGACACATTTATCTGGGATGGCTGAAAAGTTCTAAGCATCAGCCCTCCTTCCCCCAATCTCTCTCTCTCACACACACACACACGCACACACACACAGCATGGAAGCTGTTGTATGACTGGACACCCTTTGACAGAACTCTGTCTGATCTGAAGGAATGCATTCTTTATCCCTTTAAGCGGCTTGGGAAATAGACATATAGTGAGAGTAAGGGGGGGAAATCGTCCCCACATACACACAAACATGCTACCCTTGTATTATTGTGGCAGGCAGATCACGTGTAGGGGGTATGGGCTGAGGGGGTAGATATCATTTATGAAATCAAGTGTTGTCATCCTTGGTATGGTGGTGATGTGTGTGTGGAAGGGGTTGGTATAGCATGTCAGTTCACTTTATCACAGCCCAGGCTCTCACCTTGTCACTCGGCACTTGCCATGAATCTAAAAAGAGGCTGGCCTTAATAACTTCACACAACTACTGCATTGCCAGTGACTTTAGAGACGGGTGACAGCAAGCAAGGAATTATAATGAGTTGCTGCAAATGCCTTCTTCGCACAAATTACAGCTATTTTCCTCTGAGCCCGTGTGCTTTGCAACACTTGTGGTATTTCAGTTCAGGAGCTGAGGGGATGAAAGAAAAAGCCACTGTGCTCTGGCTCTGCATCCTTCCCTCTTTTTTGTCAATCAGAGAACTGATTTTCCTAGTGGGAACAATATACATTCAACTGAGAATGTATCTGGCTTCTCTGCAACTTGGGGGAGAGAGAGAAAGAAAGAGGCATTGATGGGCACCCTGGTATCTCTAAAACTTTCTTTTTTTTCCCCCAACGTATATCTAGCCATTTCCCTCTCCAGGTAGAATCTAGACCCCATTGTTTGCTTCAAGGGTCACTTTTAAAGTTAGTGAAGCTTCATCGTCCAGGGGGTCTCTCAGGAGAAGTTAACCAAAGCTCCTTCCAAAGTATATGTGACTGGGCAGGATGCCCACAAGTCCTCTTTAAATGCAGCCTAGCTGAAGTGTGGTTGCCCTCCATACACTACCTGTGGCATGAGGACAAGGTTGATCCACTTGTATGCTTTGAATTAAACAGAAGCCATGAGCCATTTAAGTTCATAGCTCAAGGAGGAGTTCATATCTCAAGCCAAGTGCAAGCAAATAGGTTGGTCATGTGATGGTGTTCATGTACGAGCAAATCAGCAGTGGTCCTGATAGTCTCATGGCAAGTTGCCAATGTGTAGTTCTCATAGTGATGCCCCTGGGTAAGGGGAGGAAGTGCCATAACGTCTGTCAATTACATTGAATGTGCCTCTGTGGATACTTTCTCATAAAAAGAACTTCCCACAGTTGATGTGAGATTAATCTGGTGATTTTGTTTGAGCTAGCCTATCCTGCAGATTGCAGCTAAATCCAGCTGACAATTCTTGCCTCTTAGACATATGGTATTTCAAACAATAGGATAGGTATAATAAATAGTGCCAGTGTATTGAGATCAGCACAATGTGAAAGGAGAACTAATGATGTAACCTCAAGTTCTATGAAGTACGCTTTTTGCTCTTCACCGTGGGCCTGATCCAAAGTCTCCTGAAGTAAATGGGAAGACTTCCCTTTGACTTCAGTGGATTTTAGATCAATCCCCATATGGGCAAGAAGAACATCTAGTGTTTGCCACATGAGTCAAGGGGTCAGGAGTTCTAATCCCAGTCTCTGATACTGACTTGTTGTGTGACTCTGAGCGAGTAGCTCATAAGAACGGCCATACCGGGTCAGACCAAAGGTCCATCTAGCCCAGTATCCTGTCTACTGACAGTGGCAAATGTCAGGTGCCCCAGAGGGAGTGAACCTAACAGGCAATAATCAAGTGGTCTCTTTCCTGCCATCCATCTCCACCCTCTGACAAATAGAGGCTAGGGACACCATTCCTTACCCATCCTGACTAATAGCCATTAATGGACTTAACCACCATGAATTTATCCAGTTCTCTTTTAAACGCTGTTATAGTCCTAGCCTTCACAGCCTCCTTCCTTAGAGGTTTTTAAGGTCAGGCTTGACAAAGCCCTGGCTGGGATGATTTAGTTGGGATTAGGTCCTGCTTTGAGCAGGGGGTTGGACTAGATGACCTCCTGAGGTCCCTTCCAACCCTGATATTCTATGATTCTATGATTCCTCAGGTAAGGAGTTCCACAAGTTGACTGTGCGCTGCATGAAGAAGAACTTCCTTTTATTTGTTTTAAACTTGCTGCCTATTAATTTCATTTGGTGACCCCTAGTTCTTGTATTATGGGAATAAGTAAATAACTTTTCCTTATCCACTTTCTCCACATCACTCATGATTTTATATACCTCTATCATATCCCCCCTTAGTCTCCTCTTTTCCAAGCTGAAGAGTCCTAGCCTCTTTAATCTCTCCTCATATGGGACCCGTTCCAAACCCCTAATCATTTTAGTTGCCCTTTTCTGAACCTTTTCTAGTGCCAGTATATCTTTTTTGAGATGAGGAGACCACATCTGTACACCGTATTCGAGATGTGGGCATACCATCGATTTATATAAGGGCAATAATATATTCTCAGTCTTATTCTCTATCCCCTTTTTAATGATTCCTAATATCCTGTTTGCTTTTTTGACCGCCTCTGCACACTGCACGGACATCTTCAGAGAACTATCCACGATGATTCCAAGATCTTTTTCCTGATTCGTTGTAGCTGAATTAGCCCCCATCATATTGTATGTATAGTTGGGGTTATTTTTTCCAATGTGCATTACTTTACATTTATCCACATTACATTTCATTTAACATAGCTGTCCCTCAGTTTAACCATCTGTAAAATTGGGACAGTCTTACACACCTGCCTTAAATAGTCTATTCCACATTGGTGTTTTAAACCTTAGCAATGTTAGTTCTCTTGCTGTTTGCTTATTGAGCAGCTCTTGTCTGTCAGGATCAACTAAAAGAGTTGGTAACACCAGGTGGAATGACTTCAGTTGTAATGGTTGTTCTTAAATGAGAGGAAGAATGCTTGTGTAGTTTAGGTCCTGGTTAAGTCAGGTGATCTGGGTTGTATTCCTGTTGGTGCCCCAGGTATCCTTGTGTCTGTGGGTAAATCTCTCTCTGCTTTAGTTTCCCCATTTGGAAATGGAGATAGTACTTCCCTACTTCTGAGGGGGGCTGTGAGGTGAAAATGACTGATGTTTAGAAAGTGATCTGAGATGTAAGGCGCCATAGAAGTGCAAGGTATTATTAAAGTGGAGGAATTCTCAGAAAAGGAATGAAGAACAGTACATTCTTACTCAACACAGTCTGATCCCTGTGCATCTTGGTGTCACAGCTGATTATTTACTGGTGGGAAAAGGTTATTATCCCTGTTAGCACTGCAGAGTCAATGCAGCTAAATGGGCATGGCCACACTTCCAATCTAGTCAGTTACAAAATATGAATTACAAGTAGTTTCAGGCACTACGCCTGCCCTTGAGTCTCTCTGCTGACTTTTGTTGTCCTACAAGCACATTTTCCTAATATTTTCATGTATTTTCTCCCCTGTCACCACGTGAAAGACCACCTGCTGTCAAATGCAGAATGACCGTCATGGCTTTTGTGACTGACAGAAGTAGGGTTGTTAAATTTGATGGTTTCCCTTTAAGAAAAATGGAAGTGGATTCCATTCTGCTGAGCGCAACAGCCACACAATAATCAGGAAAGTTCCCAACACAGCACCTTTATTATTACCGATGATGTAAAAGGCAGCAAGAGGCCAGGTTAGCCCAGATCAGAGGTGGGTTTTGCAGGGTTGGCAGTTAGAAAAATCAACTTTTAATTTGCAAATAGAGGAAATTGTGCACAGACACCATTGACTGACTGTAACTAGGAAGCCCACAATTTCACTGTAATAGAGGCACTTTTCTGACCATTATCGCACGTCGGGCCAAATTCAGAGGCGAGTCTAAGACCTTGTCCCCAAGAAACTTGCACTGGTTAGTTAGACTGGTTTAGTTAAACCAGTGCAAACCCCTACCCAGACACTCTTATTTCCATGTGAGTGGCTTAGTTCCGTTTAGGTTAAACCTGCTCCTAAATAACATAAGCTAAACAGAAATCAGAGCATCCACAAGGCCCTTTGCTTTGGTTTGACTCAATCCATTTTTAATAGAGCTGAGCTACAATATGAATTTCAAGCCAATATTTCAACATTTCTTTTTTTATCATGAATCAGAAGAAAAAGTCAAAATATGGAAACTTTTCATAGAAAGAAAAAGTTCCAAAAAATGTCAATTCAGAAATGTTTTCAACATTTCATTTTGACATTTTCCAATTGAGCCAAAAATGTTTAAACATTCCCAATCGAACCATTTAATTTGACATTAAACAGCAACTGCCTGATTATAGAATCATAGAATCATAGAACTGGAAGGGACCTCACGAGGTCACCTAGTTCAATCCCCTGCACTCATGGCAGGATTAAGTATTATCTAGACCAGTGATTCTCAAAGTCGGGCCGCCGCTTGTTCAGGGAAAGCCCCTGGTGGGCTGGGCCGGTTTGTTTACCTGCCGCGTCAACAGGTTCGGCCGATCGCGGCTCCCACTGGCCGCGGTTCGCCGCTCCAGGCCAATGGGGGCTGTGGGAAGGGCGGCCAGCACATCCCTCGGCCCACGCCACTTCCCACAGCCCCCATTGGCCTGGAGCGGCGAACCACGGCAGGTAAACGGCCGTCCCGGCCCGCCAGGGGCTTTCCCTGAACAAGCGGCGGACCGGCTTTGAGAACCACTGATCTAGACCAGCCCTGACAGGTGTTTGTCTAATCTGCTCTTAAAAATCTCCAATGATGGAGATTCCACAACCTCCCTAGGCAATTTATTCCAGCGCTCAACCACTCTGACAGGAAGTTTTTCCTAATGTCCAACCTATCACGGTGCTTCAGATGTACTTCGGGCAGGGAGCCCAGCCTATAGAAAAGAATGTGGGCATGACACAGTTCAACTATAACTCCCATGTGAAATGGAAGATAACAATGACTTTTTTGTGGGAAAATTTCATTTTCATTGAAAATTTTAATTTTTGATGAAATTTTGAAACCGAAAGTTTTGACCAAAAGTGTCCATTTTTTAAAATATATTCATACTTTTCAAACTGTAGAAAAATTTAAAGGGGAAGACAATTTTAAGTGAAATGGGGTCCTTCACACCAAAACAAGACTATTTTTGAAGTCAAAAACAAAGTATTTTGTGCAAAATTTTGGACAAAACAAAACTTCTTTTGTGAAAAGTATATGCCTTTTTTCAACCAGCTCTATGATTATGCTTCCATTCAAAAGCTGCTGTCTGTTTTGTCCAGCCTGCGTTAGATTATGAGCGGTGCCTGGCAGGGAGCATGACTTATTTAGTGCTACTGAATTTATTATTATTATTATTATTAATTAAATGCCGAAATAATTATTAATGCAGTCCTCAGGCTGGAGTGAATTCAATGACTAGCCGCTCTGGTTACTTGGGTTAGTCCCTGTATAAATCTTGTAAAAAACTCATTTAGGATTCTGAAATAGCTTTTGGGGTGAGGCGGGAAAAAGGAAAGGGAGTAGACCACTTCACTCCACACGAGTCAAGTGAGCAGAATCAAGTACAGATGAGAACAGAGATGACGGTGCTTTCCCAAAACTGTCCCTTCGCAATTGCATATGTAAATTACACACAATCAGCTGGCCTTGAAATGCATTAGTCACCCCTGAACTTCATTTCACATTCCACTTCAGGAAAAGCAGAGAGGCTAAACTTTATGACTGGGGAGTCCTTGAATCCTTCGCAGAAGGGGAACCCCAGCTGTTTAGCTTAGCAGGACCTGATTTCTTGAGCATGAAGAACCTTTCTCCATCCTTCCTTTCTCCCTTCCTCCCTGTTCATTTTCCTTTGCTGACCCAGGGCTCCGGTGATGTACTGGCGGAGAAGTGACAATAGTCCCAAACTGGTAGTCATGGCTTGGGGATGGGAAGTATACAGTTCCCTGTTTCTGTGACAGGCTGGCTCCATCTAGACTTCAAAGCAAACCCTAGCAGCAGTGTAGGGGAGCTGGCTGAGAGGGGTGGGAGAAAAAAGAGGGGGGTGCACAGTCTCGGGGCATGTGGGTGTAATGGTAGAGGTGTGTTGTGACTCAGAAGAGTTACGTGGTAGATCTGCCGGGGGGAGGGCTGATTGTGGAGGTGAGTTGTGTGTGGGGAAGGCTGTGGGAGGTGTCTGTGTGTTTTAAGGAGGAGCATGCAGATGACTTGTGTGGGGTGTCTAGAGCAAGAGATGTGGTGTCTGAGGGGCTGTGTGGCAAAGGCAGGGTGTTGGGAGGGAGGAGTAGGTAGTGTGTATGTTTATATGGGTGTGTCTGGGGAGAGGTGTGTGTGTGTAAAGGGTTGATGTGGGAAGGTGTCGTCTATAGGAGGGGGATGTTGGAAGGAGCATGATTCTGAGTGGCATCAGGTGCAGGTGGTGTGTGGGTGTGTCTATGTCTGTGTCTAAGCAGCATCTCGGATAGGTGTGAGTGTGTCTCCTATACACCCTCAGTTCCTGCCCCATCCCCGTTCCATCCCCAATACCCTATTGGCAGTGGGTGAACATGCTCTGAGGCAGTTAGATGGTGCACTCCAACCTTGGGTGAAAACCACCTGGTCAGGCTTGGCTTTGAGAGGCAAAGGCACCTGTGGGTGATGGGGACTGGGTAGCTACCAAAATGCCCACCCTCATGCCGCAGGGCAAGGCCAAGAAGTAGCAAAAGCAGAGTTCTTTGATTCTGTGTTAATTTGACAGTGCAGCGGCTTCAGCCCAGTACAGCAGAGCCCATACTTGATGTCACATATCTGAATTCAGGGATTTTCCTTCTCGGAGAGCAAAAAGGAAGGAAACAAGAAAGACTTTGGTGACATCTAACCTCCCGCTCCCTAAAGAGCAGAGGGAGAGAGTTGTCAGATGCAAGGAGGTCAAGGACCCTCAGACTGCTCCCACTCTCCCCTTGGAGAATGTCTCACTCCAGCTTGTGTTTTGTACAGAACAAAGAGACCTTGCTGTAAAGAAAACCCATTAAATTCTCACTGTAGTGGATTTATAACACTTTGATTTACCAGCAATGATAATAGCTTCTGGTCCATATTGATGCCATTGTTAGCTAACAGCAAAGGGATCATGCTTCAAGGCATAAACTGTTCATTCATGGGGCCAGGAGGGAATTTCTAGGTACATTTATATATAGCTTTGTGCAACTGGCCAGATTATAGGGGTAGGGTATTGTCCAGACAGGATGTCAGACATGCTGGACCAATGTCATCTGATCTGGCACTGCAAATCCTATTCTCTTATTTTACTCCTGACATCTCTTTCACTGCAATAGACTGGGGCACTGAGCTAGCAACCTTAAACAAATCTCTGGGATAAAATGCCCTGTCCATTTCATTTTAACATCTTTTCTCCTTTGATGGACTGTATCTCGCCCTTGTAGAGGGCCAGACAGAGTGGGCCAGATTCTGATTGCAGTTACGCTGGTGTAAATCCAGGCTCAATAATGGAATTCCTTCCGATTTTACACCAGTGGGGGACGGTAGACTCCTGCCCAATAAGGCTTTTTCATCTTTAGCTATTATGTTATTACCAGCCATATTGGCAGAGTGCTGTGAGATATGCTTAGTGGACTACGTCTGGATGTGTTTTGTTTTTTTCTCCTGAGCTCCTACAGACAATGCAAAGGGGTCGATTATTATGGGGAGGGTGTCTTTGATGTCAAAGATAAACCACCATAACTAGGGCACTGAAACCTAGTTACGCTTACCCATTTTGGTTTGCAGTTTGGTATCGTATTGGTTTCAACGTCTCATATCCCGCAGCACGTTGAGGTAGCTTTAGAATAGGCTAGCTCTAAAAAGAAAAAAAAAAAAAATGCTCCCTCCGCTACCTCATCCCTTGCATGAATGCTTCTCAGATTGGAAGTGGCAGATGGCAGTGAAATGAATGGATTTGACATTGAAGTAGTCTGTCTTTTTTTCCAAGAGGAGCTCAGGGAATGCAAAGTCCCACTGATGGTATTCAAGTCTGGCCTGCAGAGATCCTCCTGCAACTGGACATGATGCCTTTTGGCTCCGATTGAGCAGAGTATGGACTAGGGCACGGATCTGGGGGTCATAGAGGATCACATAGTAAGAATGAGTCAACAGTGTAACACTGTTGCAAAAAAAGCAAATGTCATTCTGGGATGTATTAGTAGGAGTGTTGTAAGCTAGACAGGAGAAACATAGAATCATAGAATTCAACTACCTGAAGGGGGGTTCCAAAGAGGATGGAGCTCAGCTGTTCTCAGTGGTGGCAGATGACAGAACAAGGAGCAATGGTCTCAAGTTGCAGTGGGGGAGGTCTAGGTTGGATATTAGGAAAAACTTTTTCACTAGGAGGGTGGTGAAGCACCAGAATGGGTTACCTAGGGAGGCGGTGGAATCTCCTTCCTTAGAGGTTTTTAAGGTCAGGCTTGACAAAGACGTGGCTGGAATGATTTAGTTGGGGATTGGTCCTGCTTTGAGCAGGGGGTTGGACTAGATGACCTCCTGAGGTCCCTTCCAACCCTGAGATTCTATGATTCTAACCCTAATCTTCTCTGATTCTATGATTCTAAAAATCATGAGATTTTAAAAAAGAATACATTTGGATTTCATTGTCTTTGCGTCTTGGTTTTTGAGCCATCGGGGTGCACTCAGTTCACATTTTCAATATTATCTCTGCACACCAGAGAGCACCAACTTTTTTTTTCTTCTTTAACTGAAAGCTGGGATTCTCACCCATAATGGCAGTGCTCCACAAGATGGCATAACTCCCAAATAGCCAGAGACTCATGATAAGGTCATCAGGGTTACAACACCATCTGTACCTACTGTTTTGTTGGCTTCTTTGAAACAAACAGGTAGATTTAAAATAAATAAATAAAGTCAGAGGAGGTGCAAAAATGAACCAATCACTGCAAAAGGGAAAAATAGAGAGAACTGGTGAACAGTGTCAGAGATCACGTGGGAACAAGAGTTGGTCTGGTCTGCGCAAGTAGTCATGGAAGATTTGTTGTAGGACATCTGACCCGATGATCGGTTTTGTCACTCCAGTTGCTCACAGAGGTCAGGTCTGGCAGCATAAAGGCTCCGGGAGCTCAGCTTTGGGGTCAGGAATAGTCACAAAGAGATGAGCGTGACTTCAGGTAGCTCTATACAACATGTAAAACTTATTTCGTTGGCATTCTAAGTAGCATGAAAAGCAGCAGCAGCTGAATGAACCCTGTGCTCTTCCCAAACAGAAGGACTTTTTCATTTACAAGAGCCAGAAAGACGGTAAGGGAGAAAAGCCAAAGCCTGTTGGGCGCTGAAGCAAAGAACCATCCTAAAGGGCCCCATGGCTTAAGAAAGACCTTTTGAATGATCAATTCCCTGACGTTGTTCATTGATTTTTTCCCCTGGTTCTCCCTTATCTTTCCTTCCCTGTTGATATCTCTTTAATTGATTCCTGATTACAGATTACACAAGTTACAAACTCTTATTTGTTGAACAATGGAGCAGGCGTCCTCCCTGCCGCCCCGGGAAATGCATGCCGGTCTTGATAATTTAAGATGGTTCCAAATGAACAACCCGTCAAGAGCTTAAGATGATACTGGTGATAATTAGTAAAAAAATAAAATAAAGGAGTCTGTACAGATGTCTTCTCCCAGAAAATACCTTGTTTACATTCCCCTTCCTTTATAGTCCTACGAAACCCTGTATCCTGTAAGAATTAACAATACAGTTGAAGTTGCAACTGAGTTCAGAATGTGGTTTTTGGACTCATTATCAACTCCAGCTCTGTTTGCAATGCTTAGCACATAAATTATTTAAATTAAACTAACTGCATAAATTATTCAATTTTTTTTTTTCTTATCTCCAACAGACACCACAGAAAATTCAGTACTAGCCAGGTTATGCCTCACTGCCAGTGCAAGTCTGGTCAGAGAGGAGCTCCAAATATATCCCTGGAACCTATAAAACATTACCCCATTAAATGCCAAATATTCTTCCTTTGGATGCACACGATTCTGCTCTCACATGTAGGGGAAATCAGGAGTGACTCCGCTGAAGTTGATGGAGTTATAATGGTGTAAGTGAGATCATACACAGGATGATTAACTTAGAACCTGTGCCAAATTACTCCATTAAATGCCAAATATGCTTCCTTTGGATGCATCCACTGAAATCACTTGGAATCCCAGGCCAGGCATCTGACAGCAGAGTTTGTTCCCACGTAGTGAATGAGCCAGAGAAGAATTTCCAGGGATCCTTTCTGGCATCCTAGCTCCATTGTCACTTGACCTGTGTAAGCTGACAACGATAAAGGTTGATCCCCAGGGTCTTTGCTGGAGGAGATACTTCTAGGAGCACAAGCAAGGTCTGTTCTCTATTGGCTTCTTCCTGATCATCAGTTGCCTTTAGGATGACCAGATGTCCCGATTTTATAGGGACAGTCTCGATTTTGGGGTCTTTTTCTTATATAGGCTCCTATTACCCCCCACCCTCGTCCTGATTTTTCACATTTGCTGTCTGGTCACCCTAGTTGCCTTTCCAGCCCTCGGATCTGAAGGCACCTTTATGGAAGTGCCTGATTGTGACTGGGAGAGATTGGTTCAAAGATATGTGCAAGCAGAATGTTCATTTAGGTCCTATGGAACCTTTGTCGATTACTCTTAGTACCTGAAACCCTTTCTTTCATCAAGAGAAAAATTTTGCCACATGGTTTTTAATTTCACATAAGAACATCAGAATAGCCATGCTGAATGAGACCATCTAGCCCAGTGGCCTGTTCCAGATGCTTTAGAGGGAATTAACAGAACAGGGCAATTTATCAAGTGATCCATCCTCTGTCAACCAGTCCCATGTTTTGGACTTCTTTAATATCATAAATAAAACAGTCTTCTGGTCTCCCGATCATGTCTTTGTTTACTTCCATTGTTTGTGAAGTGCCCAAAATAGGTCTCATTTAGAACTCTTGCCAGACTCAGCCATCAGGCTATGCCTTCTTTACGTTCTTGATGGCATTGTTTTGACATTGGGGGAGCAATTAATTTTGCAGTTCTTGAGGCTCACCCTAGGTCATCCATACAAGCCCAGGGAAAGCTAACAAATAAGGGAGGCAAAATCAGAACTCTGTGTTTCCGTGTTGTTATAGTTATCAGGGACAGATACTAATCCGGGGTACAGAGAGAACAAGGTATCTGGGTAGTAAGTGAATGCACACAGTGTAGTTTGCAGGATAAAAGGAGTGTGAAGAAGGTTATTATGGACCTAATGGAGAAAGAGGTCACAGTTCAGGTGATTTAAACCAGACAATGCAAACAGCGTGGCCAGTTCTCTCAATTTTTTTGAAAGTCTCGCAATAGTTGATGCTTTTTTCTGATAGTCCCAGCTCCTGGAATCATGTGAATATGTGAGAACATTCTTTTTTTTTTTTTTTTAAGTAAGTTTCCAGGCCTCATGTTTGTGGTGAAAAGTTAGAAAACATGAACCCATAAATCTCAAACACCAGAAGGCAAATCAAACAACCCAAAAGTTATTGTTTTTAAAAATCTGATGATTTTTAAGCTATTCCTATGATTTTTGTGGTGGGGGCTGACTCCGATTTTTTGACGTTGTGGGGTTGGCAATAACATGGGGGGAGGGATCGCTCAGTGGTTTGAGCATTGGCTTGCTAAACGCAGGGTTCTGAGTTCAATCCTTGAGTAGGCCATTTAGGGAACTGGGGCAAAAATCTATCTGGGGATTGGTCCTGCTTTGAGCAGGGGGTTGGACTAGATGACCTCCTGAGGTCCCTTCCAACCCTGATATTCTATGAGATGGTGCAAGGTATGTTATAATCATTAAGAATGGATGCTGGATCCTGTTTTCTTCCTAGACCACCAGCAGATGTGTGTGATGGATAAGGCTATACTTCCACTGGCTTTCACACGGGCCTGTATTGGACAGATAAACATAGTTACCCTGGTGGTATTGTATTTACTTTGTTTCTTTTATTTCACTTTAGGAGACCAGGCTGAAATTGACATTTTTTCCCCTTCACAAGCCGCCTCCTCTCTCAATGCTGGGTCTCTGGGCGCTCAGTTAAGCCAGACAGTGGAATGGACTGGCTGTAAATAGAGTGTTGATAAATTGGGTAGATAACGCAGCCTAGGTCTGGCTTACCCCAGTGCACAGAGTAATAAAAAGGCTCTTCCGCCTCTGAAAGGTCATCATATTGACAAGGGGAACAATCATGAGGATGTGTCTTTTGCAAGATGCCTGTCACCAAACACCGCTTACCCGGGAGGTCTGAAGTGAATGTTCTGAAGACATCACATTCATGCCTCCTACTCCCTGCCCCAGCCCCCTCGGGTGTCTTGATTTAACTGCTGCTAAGGCCTGTCCAAGCTGGTGAGACTCCCTGGCATAAGAGAAGCCTGAGTAACGATGCAGCCGCTCTCTGACCTGATAAAAAGCCTCCTGAGCAGCTTGAGTTGAAACTGAAATCAGCCCAGCCTGGAGGCGTTTTTCTGGGTCGAACTGAGAATCAGGGCATAACGGTGCTGAGTTCTGAGTCCTCCTTTTGGACCCTGTTCAGCGAATACTGAATGAACCGCTGCCTCGTTCTGCTTGGCTAGGAGGCTGTTGTGGGAATCAAGAGAAGGCATGGGATTGCCAAGGGCGCATGACTCTGCCTGACTTTTTTAGACCTCAGAGGCAGGGCAAGAAGTCTAAGAGATGGTAAATAACCCTCCCTACAGGCGTACTCACAGATTGCTTTAACGTATATGTTCATTGTATACGGACATCAGGACTTGATGCATCACCTTGGAGGTGCCAATGTGTTAATGGAACATCAAAACTTAGAAGAATATTACAACTTGTTTCTGCCACACAGAAGACATGGCAGAAACCAGCGACAGAGGGATTAGCCTAAACGAGTAATTAGAGAGGCTTTCATGTTCCAGAATCCCCGCCCCATTGCCTCTTCTAAGCAATTTAAAGAGGACACATGATATCTTCTGAACTGCCGAGCCAGTGAAGGGTGGGACACGGGGGGGGAGGGGGAGGAGAGGGATTAGATTTGGAAGTTTCCCAAAATAAAAGGCTGATTTTAAAATCCGTCAGGCCTTGTCTAGACTTGAATTTTAATTCTTGTTGTGACACTTGTTAATTGATTGCCAATTGCCACGTGTTACACCAAGACTGACAATTCAAGTTTAGACAAGGCCTAAATGAAAATGTGGGTGTGACTTCTCTCTGCTTAATTAAGTGACATATCATAGTTTGGAATTGGAGGGGTAGCGTGGGACTGAACAGAAAACAAGGATATGAACTAACCCTAGGGTGATGCCATTGCTGGTTGGTTAGCAGCAACCTCTCCCACAAAGAGGTTAAAGGAGCGTGACCGATCTGTCTGTCTGCTCATCTGTTTTAAGTACGATGCCCACAAGTTATAGAATATGAGAACATGGAGCATGTCAAGAATTCCAGTTAAGTAATGTCCTTATTGCATGCCCTGGCAATACTGCACAAGTCTAAAATGCTGATGCTTTGGATGGGGTATCAATGTATTTTTGCAATTTCTCTCTGAGTTGCTGGGTTGATTAGCTGTAATGCTAGTTTCATAACTGTTAACAGCAGCACTGTTGGTCTGTTACCAGCAAAACTGTAAAGCTCTCTGATGATTTCTTGATAAATCAAGGTGGGATTCTGGGAACGTTACTACTTCACATTAAGAACTGGCATGTGCTGGATCATCAGTTCAGTGCCTTGCGTCGTTTTCTGTAGCTCCAAATTTGAACTGACACAGATTTGGAAACCTCAGCTAGATGGGAATTGCAGGGAACCTGCCTGAAATGAAATGGTTTGTATTTAATGTGGAAATGGGATGCCTTGGGATGATGAGAACGTGCTGGCTGTGGGGGGGCTCCAAGCGAGCACAAAGATTGCCCTAGGTGGAGGCGATCTATGCGTTTATGCTACTGCTGGAAGGTGGTGTCACAAATCCCAGGTCTGCAGCCTTTGCCTTGTCCAGTGCCCCACAGAGTCTCTAACGACACGCTCGTTATGTGGCGAGATTTATGCTCCTTACAAGATGCTGATCCCCGTCCAGTTCTGACTTGGCTCAGCCAGCTTGTGCCATCTGGTTGGAATCTCTCTCCATGCCCACAACAGATCCTTTCCTGAACTCTGCAGAGCCCCACGGTGACGGAGCCCGGCGTTGCCGGCAGACATTTCATACCAGCCAGCTGTGAGAGAAAGCAACCGTGGTGCTATTTGCTCTGTGCGCTGAAGTGAGGCGAGAATCCAGGTCAGTCGAGGCCTCTAGGCACTACTGTAACACAAAGAATGGCTCGGCACATCCCCTCAGCAGCCTCCCTAGCCATGAAATAACAACTGCCTTCTCTCAGGAGATCCTAGGTTGGGTTGCAGTGGTAACACCATTTGCCCTCCTCCTGGAGTAAGAATCCCTGCCCCCACCCCCAATCAGTGACCTAGCCCATGAGTTCTCCACACGTAAAATTATTTCACTTAAGCTTTCCAGGAGTCACTGAGCTCTAAATGACTATGGGAAGAAAGGTAATAGGGCCCTCAGCGCCTGACCCTCACCTCAGCCTTGTCCAGTGGGCAGGACTGGGTAATGCATTCGGCTCCTGTTGCAAAGCTAGTCGGGGTTATAACCATGATTTTCATAATTGGGTTTTAACATACAGAGAAACCACCCAGCAGCGATAATAGCTTTGCACCAGAAGTGCCTTAAGATGGAGGAGAACAGCTCCTCTGAAGTGTTAAGAATCCCAGCACATTTATCTTAATAACTTTTATTACAGCCTGCCAGTTTAAACCTAATGACTAATTTATTGTATAAAATACCAGCAATATATTTTTTGATTTTGCTAATTAATTATCTCAGACAAAGGTGATATTTATAAAACTGCCCAGAAATGGTATGTGCATTAAAATTGCCTTGCAGCAGGAGATGAAATTATTACTAATATGGGATCAAATTATTACTGTATTGACTTAGTTACTTTATTACTTTGTAATGGATTTCTTCATTATTTTCCCCAGGATTGGAGCATTCGTGATTGCATTAAAGTCTGTTAATCTATGCAAATATCATTAAGAGCTACTAATAACCACGGCAACTTTCCTCAATTCCAAGGAATGTACTAAGTACTTTCTACGCGCATTGTTATGTTCTGTTAGCGGGATGGGATTAGCTCAGCGTCTGAATCCTTGGGACAGTGGGTAGGTCCAAATGCCTTATGAGGATGTTATCCTTTGAGGGTTGGTTAATTAGGGAGGGAAGGGTGGTCTTGTGGTTCAGAGGCTGGTATGGGATGCAGCAGATTGGGGCTCAATTCGTGGCTTCCCCTGTGTGACCTGGGACAAGCTACATTTTCAAAAGTGGTCACTGATTTTGAATGGCCAACTTGATACACTTGGGTCCTCCATTCCAGAGATGCTGAGAAACCACGGTCATGAATGCTCGACCTAACAAGTCAGAGTGTCTCACTTTGGGCACCTAACATCAGTGGCCACTTTTGAAAATGTTGGCCTTCATCTCTCCGCGCCTTGGTTCCCCATCTGTGAAATGGGTCTAATAAAGCCTCCCTCCTTCGCAGAGGGCTTTGTGGGGATACACACTTTGGAGGCGCTTGTATATTATAGCAGTAGGGCCATAGAGACAAAAAGGGTGGGGGGTGAACCTATGTGGTTAAATTATTATCTTCACCCAAAACACAGACTCAAGTCTGAAACTTTGTTGAGGTTTATATATATATATATATGTTACTCTCTTTTTTTTTAATCTCATTCTTTAGCACTTTTGGATTTGGCCAGGAACAGAAAGAGAAGCATTAAAATGCCACAGGAAAGGTTAGAATCATAGAATATTAGGGTTGGAATTGACCTCAGGAGGTCATGTAGTCCAATCCCCTGCTCAAAGCAGGACCAACACTAAGTAAATCATCCCATTCTCAGGAGAATTTCAGGGCTGAACAAAAAAATCCCCAGAAAAGGTCGGTATTCTCACTAAGAAAACCTATTCTCATCAGCTCTCCAGTGCAAGCTTGAGAACAAAGGATCTTTACTTGAGATTCAAGATAAAAACCCATCCAGTTTTTTCTGTTTCAAATTCAGAAGAGGCTGGCAGCACATGAAATCAGTGTTATCTGATGGTCATTTCCTCGGCAACCTGTATTTTTATAAGAAACATGATACTGGGCAAGATGGACCATGATCTGACCCAGTATGGTGGCTCTTATGTTCTTTTATGAAATTGGGTGATGGGTTGCCTCTGTCCAGTTTGCAGAAATGTTCATACCACAAAAAGCCACCTTCATTGACATCTTCAGTAGCAGGCCAGGAACTGAATGAACATGAAGACTCGGGGTTTAGAGACACTAGTGAGGACAGTGAATGAGAGAAGCTTGAATTAATACTAACAATGCTGTACACGTTGTCTGGGTACAGGACTCCAATTTCTATCTGCCAAATTTCACCAACACTAAATCCCCTAAGATTGATAGCTAGAGGTGTGGGTAGAGAGACAAAAATAGTATCTATCTATCTATCTATCTATCTATCTATCTATCTATCTATCTATCTATCTATCTATCTATCCTCCATACACCGCATCTATCTATCTATCTATCTATCTATCTATCTATCTATCTATCTCTATTATTTGAGATTAGTCTAATATTTCCAATGTTTAGCTATTAAAGTTATAGGCAACTTTGTAGCTAGACACACAGAGATAAGAGAAAACCAGACAAAATGGAAAATTCTTCAAATGGATGAAATTGTATCTGAAATGGAATTCTGCACCCTTGCCAGGGCCGGCACAACCCATTAGGTGACCTAGGCAGTCGCCTAGGGCGCTAACATTTGGGGGGCGCCGGCGCCCCAGTCGTCGTCGGTATTTTGGGGGCGGAACCTTCCGCCGCCTCTGTCGGGGGCAGCATTTCGGGGACGGGACCTTCTGCCACCTAAGGCGGTGAAAAAGCTGGTGGCGCTCCTGACCCTTGCTCACACCTATCTAGAGGGTTAGGGTCTCCTTGTCTTTTATTTACGATCTAGATCAATCGTTTATTCTAGAGCCACGCAATCCAGAATGCACATTTCAGCTATCAAAGCTGCCTGATCATTGCTCCATTATTGCTCTTTATCTCTGCAATGTTACGTGCTCCCAAAGGGCCACCATGTCATTCCTGAGTGGCACCTGCCGCCTTATATTCAAATTGACCTTAAAAAAATTGATTAGGTCCAATTATGAGAACAACCTGAACTCTGGGTGCCCTTGTTTGCTCTGTCGGTGCGCGCACCAGAGCCGAGAGGAAAGCAGGCTTTGAAAATGCTAAAGGCTTCAGTTTCTGATGGAAAACCGTGTTCTGAACTATAAACAGTCACGGCAGGGTTGAGGTGGTGACGAGCGATCCCACAGCTTCGGGGGGTTACTGAAACTTTTATTGTATTTTTTTTTTTTTTGGTTAGCAATGAATATATCTTTCCAAAGTCTGTATAAAAACCAGCTGGTGTGAAATTCAGAGCTGCCGCGGCATCAGAACGAGCCGGCACCGGCAATGGAGTTGGATTAGCCATTTGCACCTCTGTAAGTGGATTAACAAAATGTGATTGTTTGGTGTTTGGCTGCCAATCTGCATTTGGCTCCGAGAGGGTAATTTTAACTCGCAACGTGTTAAAAAGTAATTCCATAGATTGCGACAGTCTTGGACCCTGTGAAACTTTGCGATGTTGCTGATGAGCTGACCTTGTTTTGTTATATAAAACACTCCCTGAACAGTGCTTTGGAAGCAAAAGCATCGTTCTCATAGTGGGTCCTTCTAATCGCGGGTAGAGGAGAAACCTGTCTTTTGGAAGACGAATGGCATCATTCGGGATTACAAACGGGGGGGGGGAGATGTTGACAGTAAATTACAATAGTTGGTCCAAGTGGTTATTTATTATTTATATTACCATAGCACCGCAGAGCTCTGGCCCGGGACCCCGGTGTGTTAGGTGCCGTGAACAAAACGATGGCTTATAATTTATGCTAATGCTCAGGGCCGGCTCCAGCGTTTTTGCCCCCCCCCAAGCAGCGGGAAAAAAAAAAAAAAGCTGCGATCGGCACTTCTACCGTCGCCGCTTCGGTGGCAATTCGGCGGCAGGACCTTCCCTCCGAGGGGGACTGAGGGACCCGCCGCCGAATTACCGCCAAAGAGCCCAACGTGCCGCCCCCTTCCATGGGCCGCCCCAAGCACCAGCTTGCTGCGCTGGTGCCTGGAGCCGGCCCTGCTAATGCTGATACCGAGAGTTTATATCTCTGTTGTTATCCTCAAAACACTTTACAAGATATCAACTAATTAATCCTTTGTATTTACAGGGGCTCTCTTATCCAAAGATCTCCAAGCACTTTGCCCGAACAATTCATTATGCACCCCCTCCCATCTTATTCTTCCATTTTACAGATGGGGAAAATTGGGAGGGGTTAGGGTTAGTGTTAATTGTGTGGGAAAGTGCTTTGAGATCCTAGGATGACGGTGCCCCTATAAATGCAAAGTATTGGTCAATTGAGGTGAAGAGGTTCAGTTCCCTTCTCCACCACAGACTTCCTGTGTGACCTTGGGTATGTCACTTAACCTTTCTGTGCTTGAGTTCCCCATCTGTCCAATGGGGTAACAGCACTGCCCTGCCTCACCGTGGTGTTGGGAGGATAAATGCATTAGAAATTGTGAAGCGCTTTGATAACTGCTGATGAAAAGTGTGGTATAAGAGCTAGGTATTATTCTTAAGGGGCGTATTCATGATATCACCATGTGTCAGCTCAGACCCAGGAGGACAAAAAAACCAGGACTCCCACCTCCCTGTGTCTTGATCTATCTATTTACCTATCTTATGGTTTTCCATAGCACCCATCACTGTCATATCTAGGTGCTCTGTCTTCTAGACAGCACTGCCTTTACTGCTGCAAGGGAAAGACGGTTCGATCGATAGGTGCAGCCATTTCTTTGCTACATGTCAGGGGTGACCAAGCTGTGGCTCGCGAGCTGCATGCAGCTCTTTTATAGATAAAATACCCCCCACTCTCCACCTACCAGACTGTGGGGGGGTGGGGGAGCTCAGGACCTCTGCCTTGCAGCGGGGTGGTGGGGTAGGGGCTTCAGCCCTGCAGAGCGCTCCTGCCAGGGCTTGGGGTTTCAGCACGAGTGGGGCTGAGGCCCCGAGCCTCAGCAGGTGCCTCCTACGGGGCTGAAGCCCCAAGCCCCGGCTCTCGGACTTCTGAAGATTGTCATATGCGGCTCCAAGGGTCAGTAAGTTTGGCCACCCCTGCTATATGTTTTGCAAGCCAGGGCTCCAATCCTGCAATCAGATTGGCCAGTGCTGGCCCCGGCACTCTTTGACTTCAACGGGGCTTCTCATGGGCCCAGGGGGATTGGGGGCGGGGGGGGGGGGGGGGGGGGGGGGGNGAGTAGTGCAGGAGTGGCTCCAACTGCAGGATGGGATCCAGAGAAGGGCTTTGCCTACCATTTGTCTCCCGATCCATATTGACGGCAAAGTCCCACCGCCTGCTGCTTAAAAGGAGAGTTCAATGTGCTTCTGCTGTTCATTCAGTGTAGGGTATCAAGTATCAGCTTGGGGTAGTAAACAGGGAACATGCATATTCCTTTCTTTAAAAGCACGGGACACTCGGAGCCGCATGCTCCGAGTGTCCCTAGCGCTGGCAGTGGACTCCAGGGGATGGATCACTCGATAATTGCCCTGTTCTGTTCATTCCCTCTGAAGCACCTGGCACTGGCCACTGTTGGAAGACAGGATACCTGGTCTACATGGACCATTGGTCTGACCCAGTCTGGCCGTTCTTATGTTCTTAAAACAGTTAATTGGCATCCATCGTCCATTGGCATTGAAAAGTGCACGTGACATAGAGAACAAACACGTTTCAACGATCTGCAAGGAAATCACCTGATCTGGGGCCATCTCAGCCCCTTTGCCATCAGGGGTAGGAGGGATAGAAACTGCATGTGGTAGCATCTCCAGCTGCCCCACAGCTCCATTTCTCCTGTGGAGAGAGCGCTCCCTCCTCCTCCAGTCTCCTTTCTCCAGTTATCCTACTTCATCTGACTCAGAGGACACCATACAACAATGTGTGAAGGGTGCAGCTGTTCCGTGTAGCGCCACCTCTAGCCCCATGGGATTCAAATTCAGGTCTCTGCTGTGTTTAAGGCCTTCCACACTTGGGACTGGGGGAAAACATTTCACCCCAAATTAGGGGCCACCCAGGGTTTCTGGTAAAGTGTGACGTCCAGGCACCAGGTGACATTTTAGCCTAACGGGTCTGTCCTCATGCAGAGTTTACATCTGACCTGTGGTTTTAAACCAGTTTCGTTAATCTGCTGCAAAAGGCGGCGGAGACACTCTCACCAGTTTAAACCTGGCTTATTTTACTTTACCTGCCGTCGATTCGGAGTAGGTTCAAACTAAGCCAAAGTAAGTGTCCGCACGGGGGTTTGCACAGGTTTCACTAACCCAATTTAACTGAACCAGTTACATTAAACTGAGTGCAAGTCAGTGCATAGACGAGGCCTGATTTTCTAATGCTGATTCCTGTGCAGTCATCTCAATTCCAAGCACTGAGGCTGGGCCAAATCCTCAACGGGTATAAATCGGCATATCTCCATTTGCAGTCAGTGGAGCTACACTAATTTACACCAGCTGAGGACTTGGCTGAGTTGTGCTCTGGTGGTGATCTGCTTTGCTGAATCCCTTGCCTGGAATGTACACATGGCTTAACTTCATGCCAGACTTCTTTGCATTGTATGAATACTAATTGCGCTTCTAGGCAGAAACTTATATTAAAATTAATACATAATATAAAAAAATACAGAGATAATTGAACTGACCCAAAATAACCTCTCTCCTTCTGTCTTGAGCACTGGAGTTTTAGCACAAATCTCTTTTACTGCAGTGGCTTATGTTGTGCCACAAGCAAATGCAAAGAGCAATTAAACATTTAACATGATTGTAAGGAAAAGAGAAAAGCTGCTGTTTAAGTGCATCAATGAAAAAGAAAACCAGCCCACAGGATCTAATGACAGACCAAGGGAAATCATGCTAGGGATGGATCAGTTCAGTTCAAGAGCTTTGTTTACCCAGGATCTGGTAAAACATTTTGAAAAGCAAAATATTCGCTTTGCTGAGCTTCTTAACAGGATTTTCAAACAATCCTAATGTCATGAAGCTGCCGGGTGGATGCAGATGCTGCTTCTGGAGACCAAACAATGTGAGTTTCACACTTCCTTTGTGCTTCTTACTGTAGAGGGTTACCTGGAGACATTTGAAATCCGCCTCTGAAAGAACTTACGCTTTCATAAGCTCCGGTTACCCCTTAAGAAAAAAAAAATCTTCAGTCCATAGCAAGTCTTTAATGAAATTCTTTTTCCTTCTCTCTGGCTGCTTTCTTTCCTTCCTGACACATGATTTCGCCTCCATTTAAAAGAAATAAATAACCCGACCCATGAGTGATTTCAATGAGCACAAATGTTTACAGCAAAAAAAATTGTGGAATTTCTTTCTTTCTTTCTTTCTTTCTTTTTACACTGCAGATCCTGCCACCATAACTATGTTGGGCAGGGGTGTGAAGAGGTGTGATCCCTGACTGACATATGTGTCTTGACAGAAACCCCCCGGTATAGACACAGTTATACTGGTAACATTGCACTGTTACTGGTATAACTTGTTTCTCTCTTTGGAGGTGGGTTTCAGTAGACTGCTACAAAGCACAGCTTTTCCAGGATAGCTGCAACTGAGTGCTCTGCCAGTATATTGTACCAGTTTTCCTGGATGGTACACGGGTCCTATTGCAGACATAGCCTGGGAGTGATAGATGTAAGCTTAGAGAGATAGATAGATGGTATTTCTTTACTGAGGCTTGTTCAGAATCTCTGGACAATCAGCTGTTACTGTCCCCCCACAAGCCTTTAAAGTCTTTAAAAATAATTTTTCTTTGCACATCACTTTTAAACCTGATGTCTCAATTTATCGTCAACTAATTCGTTACCAACTTAAGCCAGATTTAAATTGATTGAAGAGCATCCACACAGGGCTTTGCATAGGTTTAATTATATTATTATTATTTATTTTATTATCGTAGTACCTAGGAGCTCTATGCATAGTGCAGAACCTGTTTGTGCCAGGCACTGTACAAACACAGAACAAAAAGACGGTCCCTATCCCAAAGAATTTGCAGTCAAGTATATGACAGGAGATGCCAGATGGATAGAGACAGACAGGGGAGGACAAAGAAAACAATGAGGCAGTGTTGGTCAGCATGACTGGCAGTTGTCACATTGATTCAAACCTAAGCTGGTGCATCCTTTGTGTGCAGCCAAATCCCAAAGTAGAATGGTGACATCACAAGAGTACACGTTGAGTGACTGAGTGGGGCAGAGGTTCTGAGACAGGTGGCCCCAACTTCTTTGTGTCTTAGGAATACCTATTGACTTCACTGGCTAACACGCATTTTGGAGACAGGGAGCCTTCATTTTAAAATTGCAGCACTGCCAACCCCATAAAAAAAAGGCGCAATGGCTCACAATATACATTTTCTGAACCCCCCAAATGGTTTCCCCTCGCAGAACCAAGACATGGGCAGCGGGTGAATTTCCCACTTGGGAAGGCTAGCCCGCTGGCCCTGCCCCTTCTGCACAAGGCCCCGCCCCCACCTGCTGGAGCCCTGAGCCTCCCCCAACCCCCAGGGGCCGGAGGAGCCCAGAGAGACACAACCCCCGTGGCCGGAGGAGCCCCAGCCTGCTGGCCCCAGCGCCGGTCTGCCAGCCGGTCCCAGCGCCGGGCCAAGCCGCTGGCCCCAGATCACCCCAGGCTAGCCCAATTGCCACCCCGGGCCGCCCCTGGCCACCCCAGCCCCTGGCCACCAGTAGGCCCAAGCTCCAAGGTGCCGGCTGGAGCTGAGCCACCTGAAGGCTGGAGAGGGGGAGGGAGGGTGGGGCCTGGGGACAGTATATGGACGGGGCCACAATCTGGGTTAGGGAGGCTTAACCTTCCTTGGCCATTGATACCCGCCGCCCATGGCCCCAGAGGGAGAAGCAGTTCCTGCCGTGAACAACATACAGTCTAACCAGACAAAGGATGGGAGGAAAAATGACAGATCCGCAGGCCAGATCCAATAAGAGACCGCAGATCTTCTGAGGTCCAGTCCAGCCCCCTTTCGTTAGGCCACACTGCCTCCACTACAATACAATGGAGCAAAATCTAGGCAGAGTCCCATTTTCTTTAAAAATTCCTTCACAGGCCACCTTTAAGGACCAAGGTCTCTAATGTTTGCTGAAATCTTATTTAGACAGAACTCCCGCTGAAACCAATGGGAAATGTGTCCATATAAGAACGGTTGGCATTCATAACAACAGAACCTATACATGCCCATGGCACAATTAGTCTCTCAGTTTGCCTGCTAGTGTTTATTCTTAGACTGCAATATCAGACACAAAGCTGCATTTTGTCTGCTAGATTGTGCCACTAATACAATAAGGGTCTAATATATTAATGAATAAGGATCTGTAATATGCTAATATTTCTGCATCACATTAATATTCTATTAGACTAATGCATTATTATGCTAATACGGTCTATTAAAAATGCAAAATATAATTATGCTCTCTGTATGGATCTTGTACTGAAATCGCATTCTTGCCCTAGCCCACATTTATTTGTGTGTGTGCGCGTATTCCTCGCAATTGTTTTAGCTGCTGCGAAAAGCTCTGGAGTATTCACTGGACATCTACACCTGATACTTTCCACACTATGGACCAAACCCAGACCCGGCTTATGACGATGCAACTCCATTGTCCATGTGAAATGGGTTAAGTGAGCCCGGTGGATAAGTGTCCCATCTCTTAAAGTCTTCGGGGCCCAGTGCTATTCCAGTTAAGACCCAGACCCTGCACGTCCTTGCGTGCAAAAGGAGTTTTGCCGTTGACTTTGATGGGCACAAAGTCACCAGCCAAACTTCCACTGACCAAAGTCAGTACAGCATTGGCCCCATAGCTATTAACGCCAATTGATCCCCCTGCTGGCAGGTGCAACAGGGAGGACAAGGATTGAACTGGACATCTGGCTAGAACCACCCTCTCACTCTTAGCCCTGGTCTACACTGGAGGGGGGGCGGATTGATCTAAGTTATTCAGCTATGTGAATAACGTAGCTGAAGTCGATGTACTTAGATCGACTTACCGTGGTGTCATCACCGCGGTGAGTCGACTGCTGCCACTCCCCCGTCGACTCTGCCTGCGCCTCTTGCGGCGCTGGAGTACAGGAGTCAACTGGAGAGTGCTCGGGGGTCGATTTATCGCGTCTAAACTAGACGCGATAAATTGATCCCCACTGGATCGATTGCTGCCTGCCGATCCGGCAGGTAGTGTAGACATACCCTTAGAGGGGGAAGGTGGGGGCCCATTGGCGGCATCCCCTTGCGCTAGCCATACAGCCCCTACTCAATGGAAAAACAGAGCTTCAGCCTCTGGGGTTGTCAGTCCATGTCTTTGATAAGCAATTAAAATTAAAAATTTAAATATGGGGTGGAGGAGTCCAAGAGAATTTCAAACCCACACATATGGCCAGGGGATGAAGCCAGAACAGTTCAGTGCCACTTAACCTTCTTGGTTCAGATCCTCAGCAGGGGTAAATTGTCCTAGTTCCGTTGATTTCAGTGGTGTTGTGCCAGCCGAGTCTCGGCCCCCTTGATCCTGCAAGAAGAGGCGTGCCCTCCTCTCCCATTGATGTCAAGAGGAGTGAAGGGCACTCAGCACCTTGCAGGACTGAGCCCTCACCGAATCCTGAGAGGTCGTTCGCGAAGTGCCTCCCGCCCTTACACACACCCCTGTGAGCTCCTGAATAATGGAGTTTGAATGAGAGGTCTCCTGGAGTTCTTTACATTGCAGCTAAATGTGCACTTGATTGCTTTTAGATGGGCCAATTAAGAATGAAAAGAGAAAGTGAACAGCATGGTTTAAAAAAAAAATAGCCTGGTCTGCCAAGTTTATGAGCAGGAGCTCAAAATGAATGTTGAATATTCCACTTTTGACTCTCAGAAAGGTTTGCAGGTGGGAGGCCTAGGTGTTGTTTTGTGCTATACCCATCATCCTGACTTTGCACCTTGGTCTTGTTTCTGTGTATTGTGGTCGTAGGACACCAGTTGTTTGGCGGGTAGAGTGCCGTACTTATCAAGAGACTCCGTTTATGAGATGACGTGGAATTTGGGCTCAAAATGTCTCCACTGATGGTGATCACGCACAATGTTTTATTAAAGGAGCTAATTACTCATGTAGCTTTGGGGGCTTGCTTCATATTCAAAGAGCAAAGAAGATAGAGCTGCACAAAACTTCCATTAATTAAACCAGGGACCAGATGAAACTTGCCTTATTTCTGTTTTCATTATAAAACTGGAATTTGGGCCTTGCTTACTAAGGTTTGTGACTCTGATGCCCCTCGGAAAGTTTCAGGCAACCCTGGTGAAATGTACTGATTTTCTGAATTGGTGTGTGAGTGACATCATCCGCCAGTGGTTGTCCCACAGAAAAGATAAAGAAATGTTAGTACAGTACCTACAGGAGCGCTCCTTGAACTGAACTAGTAGAAGCCTGGGTTTGGAGAATTGATGAACAAGAGTCCCAGAGCACCAGTTCCCCATGGGGTGGGTTGTGATTGATACATTCATTCTCTTTATTATCTGTGCAATGTGGATTTGCCAGATCAGGCTGAGTCCGGAGTGAGTCTGCAGCCATATTTCAAGCAGAGTTGTCCAAAATCTGAAATGGTCATTTCAGGGAATTTCATGGGAACATTTATATTATTTCCCTTCAATGGAATGTCCAGCTTAACCCAACCCCAAATTATTATTATTATTTTTTTGCAAAATGGCACTGAAATGGCTATTTGCTCAGAGAAAATGTGAGCCTTTGACTTTCCTTCTCGTTTTAATGAAGAGTTCACTTTGCTCTGAAACAAGTCTCTTCTTTTAATTCCAAAACTGTGAAATTAGTGATGTATTTTTCACAGAAAGGAGCCCACTTTTGAATGTGCAAAAACCCTCGATTTTCCAATAGCACTTGGCTTTCAAACAGCCCTTCAGCAAACTCTATTTGTATTTAAAAAAAAAAAAATCCACAGCCTTGTAGTGTAAAGTTTCCCATAGAAATGGTGGACTGAACCTCGGTCTAAATCAGATTAGCACCATTGAAGTTCAGTGGAGCTAGGTGAATTTACATCAGTTGGGGATCTAGCCCAAAATCTGTATTAAAAATGACAGAAAGCTTTTCCTGGGCTTGCTTTCTTTTGGAAAGATAACGCTTTTCACAGCAGTGCTGTTGCCTAGTAGGTTGTTTTTCTTACGTAATGGCACTGTTAGAAAAGCACAGAGACCAGAAAAGATGAGGAAGCTAATGCAAAGGGAAAGGTTCAGGGTGCTGAAGTGAGCAATCTCCCTATAACACTACACTGTGCTGTTATTGAACAAGTCCATGCAAATAAAGGGCCTTGCTAGGGAAATCTGTCCTCGGGTTTCTGTAGAGACTCTCAGATTCCATTTGCGTGGCATGAAGGTTTGAAAAATAAAGATGAGGCTGATTTCATTTTTAGACCAGCCATGCAAACTACTACCCACCCAGTCATCTCGGCAATACACTCTTTTGATGGGCAAGCAAAATATGCCCTTGTTTTATTCAACAGCATCAGAGTCAGAAGTAGGTGAGCAGACTTTCTGCCTGGGCTGGTAAAATAACAGGACGATTTTATAACGCGGTGTTAGCCCCTTCTGGCTTTCCACTTGAGCCACCTATAGACGGTGTGTGATTTTTGCAAGTACGTGTGGGAAAAGATTGGATAGCTCAGATTAACTCCTTCCAAGCTACCGCATTTGTGGCATTGTACGTAGAGTGCCCAGGGCTCCTTTGGTGATCTAGACATGTGAAACATAACCAGTAATGATGCTGTCGATCACAAATGATTATTATTTCTCACAGGAGCTCCACTCCGTTCAGTATAATGGAGCTAGGGGCTCCTGTCTTGCTATCCTATGATTTGCAGTGGCATTCTGCTTCCTCTCTTTTGCTACCCTGTGCTATATCTTGACGTACTTGGTGTCGTCGCCTGCTATTCTGGGTTCTGACATGACATTCTGTGCGCCCTCTCATGCCATCTTGTCACAGAGCATGATGGGAGACATACACAGCTACCCCTACCTGCCTCGGTGTTCATTTATGAACATGTCACAGCTATTTCCCATCTGTTTAAGTGGGGATTTTATGTTGTTGGGGTTTGCTGTGAGACTAAGCCCTGGTCTACACTGGGGGGGGGGGGGATCGATCTAAGTTACGCAACTTCAGCTACGTGAATAACGTAACTGAAGTCGATGTACTTAGATCGACTTACCGTGGTGTCTTCACTGCAGTAAGTTGACGGCTGACACTCCCCCGTCGACTCCGCCTGCGCCTCTCGCCGAGCTGGAGTACAGGGGTCGACGGGAGAGCGCTCGGGGGTCGATTTATCGCGTCCAGACTAGACACGATAAATCGATCCCCGCTGGACCGATTGCCGCCCGCCGATCCGGCGGGTAGTGTAGACATACAGAAGTGCCTGGGCTAGAATGTAGGAGACACACCCATCATCTGGGCAATAGAAATGCTTGCGTCATATTATGACCTTTTGTCTTAAAGTCTGAGGCAAGTGAGTCTGATTTCCCTGGCAGGGACTATCCACTGTAGTATGCTGCAAGCACTGTGATCCGGAGACGTCTGGCCCTCAGGCAACTCCCCGTTATTATTATTATTGATCTATTCATTTATTCATCTATCTTTGTTTGGCTTGTTGCATGCCAATGATGGGCTTAATGCCATGAGCAAGGCACAAGGGGAAGACAGTCAGTGGCCCAAAGAATTTAAAGCCCAATCCAAAAGCTCTCGTAAAATATATTGTGCTCCCTGTGACGATCTGAGCTTGCTGCTGGATCCCCCTGTCAACCGAGTGTGTGAAAAGATAACCTCCGTGCGATGGAGAAAGCTGGATTTGTAATTACAGGGCATCTTGGGACAGCTTCACAGACCACAATTCCCTCCCCATAACGCTCTGTCTTTTCATGGAGAAGCACTTTTCATCTCTTCCTCTCACTTGTTCTTTCTTCCCCCTCAGTCCGAGTGCAGGCATGTGTAAAAAAACCAGGCAAAGAGGGATGCATAGATCTCTTCAGGCAAACAAAGAACTGGAGGTTAATTAAAAACAAAAGGCAGAATCGCAAACTGCTATCCTAACACACGGGCGTACCCCTTTCGCCCCACGGGTTCATTTATGAGTGAAGCTATCCAGGGCCAGCGTGGAGCAAAAGGCTTAGGAGGAGAAAGTGTTTTGCAGTCTTAGAAAGAAAGAAAGAAAGAAAGAAAGAAAGAAAGAAAGAAAGAAAGAAAGAAAGAAGACGGTTGGTGTAATCCTAGCAGCAGTTTTACCTAAACCTTTTGCTCTCTAATTAGTTTTTATTCATCTTTAATTTGACGGTCTTCTTTCCCAAATTAGGGGAAAGGTTTGTGTTCCTGGGGGTGGAGACAGAGCAATATGGCATAGACCAGGGATTGCTGAGCAGGGTCCCTCCTTGTCTTGATCTTCCTTTGTCCATCACACGCTGTCCCTCTTCCTTTCTTCCCTGCTGTCTAAACGGGTTGCTAACATCTTTCTCATTCTGTTCTTTCTATTCTTTCATTCGTTTACTGATCTTTCTCTGCTCTTCTCTGTCTCTTTCTTACTCTCCACCTCCTTCAGTTTCCTTTCTTCCCTCATTTACATGCTCTCTTTCTTTCTATCCCTCCTGCTTTTACCTATTGCCTTCTTTCAGCTCTTTCTCTCTTCCATCCTCTGTGGATCACCCTGCCATGCGAGAAGCTGACCCAGACCATATCTGTCTGGTGAGGGACCAGTTGGCACCATCAGCATTGTGGGGGGGAAGACTCAAACCCTCTGACAACCTTGCCAAGGTCCATCCCAGAGTGCAATGGAGTCGTGCTGGCCACTGGGACGTGCACAAGAAGCACTTTTAAACAGGAAGAAAGATTAGGGGCAAAAAATGATCACTGGGCAATGAGAGTCTCAGCAACAGGAGTAAACCATCCTGCTCAGCTGGCCTTTATCTGTTGGCCCCAATCCATCTGATATCACTCCGACCAGGGTATTATTCAAAGGGAAAGATCACAGGGCGGCTATGGGGT
Organism: Platysternon megacephalum; assembly: GCA_003942145.1. NCBI lineage: Eukaryota > Metazoa > Chordata > Testudines > Platysternidae > Platysternon > Platysternon megacephalum. Next base: position 1,594,216 of record QXTE01000189.1, read on the forward strand.
AGCGTGTGCTTTTCTGCAGCCAGGCAGTGGTGGAGAAATTGTTCCATCTTGGAGGCAGTATTTATCAGTGCTTCAAAACCCCCGCGCAATCCCCCCGGGTTGTGACACGTGTCTCTCCACTGAGTTTCTTATTACAAACCCAGCTCAAGGCAGAAGATCCTTAGAACCAGTGTCTCCATTCCGGGTAGCTGAATTTTTATGCCTCTGCTCAGATCACCCATACACCACCCACCCATTAGAGGAGTTAACTTCTAATGAAATATTTTGCACCTCCCTACTGCTGCATTACATCCCACTAGCCATGTCTTGACAGGCTGCATCAGTCAATAACTATGCAATATTAAAGGGTAATGACACAGCCACGCGGAGTAATGAGAGAAAGCAATTTCTCTCACTATTTAGCCATTTACCGATCGATTGGATTTGAAGCCGTCAAGTCGAAAACACGGGGACTGGGCTGAGACCGAGCGGGGCCGACGCTCATCCCTGTAATGCTGTGCGTTCTGCTCGGCTGGCTGACGAAAACGGTATAAGCAAACGCACTGAGTTAAATACCACTCAGAGTCTGAAGACAGATGAGGGCAGATGGAAAAACTTGAAGCGAGGACTATGGGGATGGTGAAGAATCTGGGGTAATGGGCCAAGTAGGTAGGAGAAGAAGGAAATAGGGCAGAAGCGCTGACTTTCTGAGTTTCCGGGGAGTGCTTGACCCCTGGTCTGCCCCAGGCCCTGCCCCCACTCCCTTCCCCCAAGCCTCCGCCCCCACCCCGCCTCTTCCCACCCCCTGCTTTGCCTCCTCCCCCCACCTCTTCCTGCCCCTGCTCCCCGCCTCTCCCCCCAGCACCTCCTGAACAGCTCATCACCGGTGGGTGGAAGGCGCTGGGAGGGATGGGGAGGAGCTGATGGGCGGGGCCCACCAGCAGGTAGGAGGTGTTGAGGAGGGAGCTGATTGGCAGAGCTGCTGTCAGCACCTATGAAATAAGGTCGATTTCACTCCAGTCCAAAAACATGGGACAGCCGAGGAAAAACACGGTGAGATTTCTTTCTGTGGTGTAACTAATGTTGTCGCATCCATTTAAATGACCATAGCAGAAATAAAAGGGAAGTCCCATCCCGTGCGTCAAAAGCCCTTCTCTCCTCTGTGGATCTCAAAGCACTTTGCCAACATTCATTAAATCTCACAAGCCACCCCGTGCAGAGATAAGCACCGTCTGTCCGAATTTTACAGAGAGAGAAACGGAGGCACAGCGCAAACCTAAGTGACTTGCCCAGTCCTAACCAGGAGACTGCATTGCCTTCTGTGACTGGAAGCAGCAATCTTCACATTCCGAATGTGAACCCTTCACCATTTGGAAAGCAGCGTGGCCTTGGGGCTAGAGGACTAAACTGGGGTTCATGAGACCTAAATTCTGTCGCTGGCTCTGCTGTTGGGTGACCTGGGGCAAGTTGCTTCACTGCTCTGTGCCTCAGTTTCCCCATCTGTAAAACGGGGATAATGAGTCTTCCCTTGTAAAGTGCTGTGGGACCTACTGATGACAAGTGCTATATAAGAACTGGCGCTTATTATTATTGGAGGTGTTTGGCTCTGGGGAAATTGGGTCAATCCATCATAAAAGAAAGATGTCACTGGCAATATGTGTATCTGGCGGATTATTATATTGTTATTTTTTTACCTCTGTTTGTTAAGCACGGACATGCCCAGCCTATATATAAGGACACGCAGCCAAGTACAGTCTCTCCCTGAGACACTTGCATTTGAAATGATCTGGCTTCGTATTTTGAATCCGCCCAGAATTTGGATCTGGGGTTTTCAGGCTGAAAGAGATCCCCCAGGATGGAAAATGGTTTGAAATGGAAATATAGAGGTAAAGGACGTCCAAAGGGTAGGGGAGGGCAGGAATGGGGGGGGGGGACACCAGAGCATGCCCAGTGCAAAGTGTCAAACAGTGACAATTCCAGAAGGCACAGAGCACCATTGCGAAATGGAATGAGTGGCACTCGGCAGGGGGCGAGGCGGCAGGAGGGTCAGTGGGGTGCTGGAGATTAGGAACAGATGAGTGGTCCAGGAGGAAGTAGAGTGGCAACAGGGGAGTGAAACGCGAGAGCATGGGGAGAAGGAAGGGAAAACGCCTGTTTGTTTTTATTTTATTTTCTCTGAGCTGATTATAGGAGTAATCCAGCGACTGCAGAGTGTAAATCCTGCACCGGTGGCAGAGATTATTGCAGCTGGAAGGTTTCTGATATATTTTAACCTCTTGGCTTCACTTCAGCTGCAGAAGGGGAGGGGGATGAAGTGGGAAACCTGCCCGGAAAGGGCCTTCCCAAAGCCTTTGAAGTCCATGGGACTCTTTCCACTGATTTCAACGAGCTATGGGCCAGGCCCTAATTGTGCAGCATCTGCAGAAGCAGATGGCACGACCGTCTGGCCTCTCTGGAATGGGGGAAGGGGCAGTCACTTACTCTGACCTCCCATCACACGGGATGCTAGGACACCTCCTTAACAAACCAATCCCCTAGGCCTACCGTCGTGCCATTGCCGGTGGTGGGGGAGCATTCCTGAATGTCAGCTCAATCCAGCTCCCAGTGGAGCCAATGGAAAGACTCCCATTGCTTTGGATGGGGCCCTTATGGGAATCCATGACCTGTTTATGTTGATCCTCCACACAGGCAAGACAGGGTGTTCAGGACCTTCGTTCAGCTGACCATAAGCCTCAGTCACCTTGGGTATCTCTTCACTGCAGAGTTAGCCCGGGTGCTGCCCCTAACTGCTCTCCTGTCTACACACAAAAACTTCTGATCCACATTTAGTGCCACTTTCAGACCAGGCTAGCTGGCCCGGCTGGGAGTATAGGTTAGAGCCCCAGATCTCCTTTCCCTCAGGCTGATGCCCATCTATTTTGCAATGAGGACACAGACTAAACCATCTGAGTGCTGATAGTCCTCCAGCACCATCCCACAATTCCCCCCATCTGTGCCCAGAAAGACAGACAAAGTTCTCCCACAATTCCATGGGAAACCATCCTGGAGGAACTCAGCTGAGTGCAGCATAAAGAACCATGGGATGTGCCCTCACAAGTGCCAGCACCACACACACAGGACTGCCGCACCAGCGAGGACACAATAAACTCAGGTAGGGCTTAGCTCAAACCTGGGCTAGGCTAACCTGCGTGCCAATCACCTGCACTAGCTCTTCAGTGAAGACGGACCCCTGGAGACTAGATTATTCTATTGCTCTCTCCTTGGGGTTAGATCGCAAAACCATCCTAGTGCAAAATGGTCACCTAGTGCGTGGCATTTCATTCTAGAAGAACACACCACCAGCACTTATGTCATCCACACAGGCTACCTGTTGGTTTATGGGAGGAGTTTTCGAGTGTTGGTTTTTACGCCTACAGTCATAGGTGTTTTAAACCTATAAAGGTTTACCTCAAAGACTACCTCTCTCTAAGTCTGAGTGAAGGCCCCTGAGTTGGAGGCACTTTGTTTAAATGGGAAGGGGCTGCTAACTTGGCATTTTTCAAAAGGGCCTTTGATTTGGTCCCCCCGAGCCTGGATTTGTTAACCTTCCAGGCAAGCTGTAAAGGCTGTCTATCCTCTTGGGTAATTGGGAGGGGTTAAATGATGGCGAGAGGAAGTTTGCCTGTGAAGTTGTGATGGGTTCTACTCCCAACTGGCATTTTTTTTCTTTTAGTTAAAATATACTCCCTGCAGTGGCAGAAAAACAAATATGCCGGTGTTGTACTAACCTAGTCCAAGAGGACCAGAAAAGGAAACTGATCTGGATTGTAAAAGTCTGTGCAGCATCCAGCCCAATTGGATCCTGATCCCTCTTTGGCTGCATTGTAGTGCAAATCATCGTCATCATCAGTGAAAGAGGAAGGATGGCTTTGTGGTTAAAGCATTGGACTACGACTCAGAAGATCAGTATCAAGTCTCAGGAATCTCTACCCCAGACCTCCTGCCTGACTTTGGACAGGCCATTTAGGAGCAGATCCTCAGCTGGTGGAAATTGTCAAACTCCACTCAACTCAATAGTGCTATTACAATTCACACCAGCTGAGGATCTGCCTCCTGATCTCTCTGAGCCTCAGTGTAAAATGGAAGAAATAATGCTTGATTGTGAACACTTTGGGGCAGGGACTCTTTGGGGCAGGGATTCTTTGGGGAGAGGGATAGCTCAGTGGTTTGAGCATTGGCCTGCTAAACCCAGGGTTGTGAGTTCAATCCTTGAGGGGGCCACTTAGGGATCTGGGGCAAAAATTGGTCCTGCTAGTGAAGGCAGTGGGCTGGACTCGATGACCTTGCGGGGTCCCTTCCACTTCTAGTAGATAGGTACATCTCCATATATTATTATTATATTATTACTCTATGTAAAGCACCTGGCACCCTGGTCATAGATATGATCAGTACAATGGTGCATCCAGGTACCACCATTATATTGATCATGTGGCAGAAACTGTCCAGGATAATTTCACTCTCCAGGCTGAGTGAGATGCAAAATGGAACAAAGAGCCCCAAAGCGATATTTAAATTGCTTTCATGTCTTAATCACTGGAGGGGTTATTAGCAACACAGATAAAGAAACTTTAAAATATAATATTTTTGGCGCCTTTTTAGACTTTCCTGTATGTCTCAGGCATTTGAGACTCACCAATATATCTTAGGCTGAAGCAAAGCATTCAACCAAGTTACACACTGAATAGGACAAATTCTGCTCTTTCTCATTTTTCTTTATTTATTTTGCTCTGGGCAGACTTTTTAGTCCTGTAAATGGATTTCCTTTACCTGCTAATGGTGCTTGTAATCATTTCCCCTTCCCCCGCTCCCCACGCTGCTGTTTCTCTCAATACATTGAGAGCTTCCTTTCTTTTTTTGCAGCCCTAGATTGTCTCCTTGAGAGCTAAGGACAAACCGGCAATAATTTATGTTATAGCGCGATATGAAAAAAAATACATTACACTATAAATTATAATATGAAGGGTGAAATGCCAGGAAATATGCCAAATGCTGGTGGAAATCCCATTAGACAACAGAGTTCTATTGCAAAAGTGTTCCCCGCAGAAATCGTTGGGGGCTTGCATAAAGCTGTTGGGTGGAGGGGGGGAATATAATGTAACAGATAAAATGTATAATCAGTCAACTGGAGATATGAAATTTTTACAAATGCCTAAAAAGAAAGGTGACTTCCATTTAGAGCTACAGCAATTTCAGATTTGGTCACTTGGGATATTTTAATGCCGGCTCCAACTTGAATGGGGAAAAAAAGTCTGCAATGTAAGGGCGGGGGGAAGCAAATGTTGCATACGGAACTGGATGGCCTCTGGGGTTTCATCCTGATGGGAGATTCCATTCCCACCTGGGTGGCTGTCTTGCATGACCCAACCCATTGCTTCAGGGCCTAACTCAATGGCAAGCCTGGTGGATCCTACATGAGAACAGGGGCCGGGGGATGGGCGGCATTGCATAGGAAAATGCCACAAACTGGTTCAAAATGTGTCCCCGCTGTAAAGCTTGGATTAAGATCTTGGTATGTGTGGAGCCAAAAATTTGGCTTGGATCATTTTAGAAAGAAGAGCCCAATGGGAAGCTTGGGTCTAAATCGGAACGTTTTGGATGGGCTTGATCTGATATTTCATCATCGGTATTTGTTATTAATTTCCCGGTGGTGTCCACAGTTAATCTAATTGACTTGTATGAAAGTCTGCACCTGCTGTTCCCTTTCACCCATCCTCTGGCCGCCTCTCTGTCCTTATTTCTGAGCTCCTTGTGTAATGTCTATACTGCAGCTAGGAGAGTGCCTCCCAGCCTGGCTAGGCAGACACATGCTATTTCCACTGGCGCTAGCGCACTGAAAACAGCAGTGTGGACAGTATGACACCGGTGTCAGTTTGGGCTAGCCACCTGAGAACAAGCCCAGCCGACCCCTCGGTCTGAGCTCAGGTGGCTAGTCCAAGATATCATGCCTGCTGCTCATGCTGTAAAATCCACACCGCTATTTTTAGCACGCTAGCTTAAGTCTGTCTATCCAGGATGTGTGCTCCCAGCTGCAGTGTAGACACACCCCGAATGTCTGGAAGCATCCAGGGCATTATAGGTGCTACCATAAGCTAATAATAAGTCGTAGTAATAAAGCAGCAACCACAGTGTGCATGGAGAATTCCAAACACAAAAGAAGCATGAACCCTCCTCTAAGGAGCTCACAGTCTGAAAACGAACAAAACAATAAGCCAAAAGAGAAGCGGTAGAAATTTTGCTAAACAATTGACAGATGTCAGACATGTAAATTCTACTCAAGTTTACCCCTCACGTGTAACTTTGTCAGTGAGCAAGTTTCTCACTGAGACCACAACTAAGATGAAACCTTCACCCAAAACTTTACTCCAGTCCAATCAAAGTTTACTGGAGAAGATGGGACCAGTTCTGGATATGGCTCTCATTTTATTTAGTTGTATTATGTTAAATTATACAACAGACTGGATCCTGTGTAAGAGAGAGCATTCTCCTGATGGACTCAGAATGAGACCATTTCTATTTTCCCTTAAATAAATAATTGTGTGTGTGTATGTATAATTTTTGCTACAAAAAAAAAAATCCTCAACAACCCAATCAATGGGGAGAAAAGCAGCTTTGAGCACCTTATTGAACTGACCTACAGAAAAAGCTATGGAGCTTCAAGCCCAAACAAGTCCTCGATAAGATGTGAAATGCAATGGAAAAATCATTTAGAGAGAACAACTGAGAAGCTGATTTTGCTCTAGTTTTACAGGCTGGTTCAATAAAGGTGCCTGAACTCTCCTTTCTATGTAATTCTAAAGAAGGGTCATTTAATTAATTCATATATCTGGAGGAATAAAAACAGAACAAACTTAAAACAAAGATCATAGTTCATGTTCAGCATTCCAGATCTATCTATCTATCTATCTATCTATCTATCTATCTATCTATCTATCTATCCTTCCTTCCTTCCTTCCTTCCTTCCTTCCTACCCACATATTTGCTTTCTTATTCTCTCCTTCTAGTGGTGTATGTAATTAATAAATAATGGCAAAAAATATGGAATCAGAGAGAAAAGAGACACATTCAAGGCACTGCTTATGCTCTCTTTCTGTCTTTTTCTCCTTGAGCTCCTGTTATTCCCATACTGTATGTGTTTCTAACTTGGTCCTCATGATTTGATGGGATGATCATGTATGTTACAAACACATCTGTGCACACATCATATGCTCTTTTCCATCAGTGTGTTTAGACCATATCCAGGACACATTCCAAGATCACTTTTGGATTTATACTGGCTTCACTGTGTTTTACGCATCTCTGTTTCTTACCCATGGGTCAACTAATGACAGAACCCGGAAGAGGGAGGGGAAGTCACAGGACCAACGGCCTGCTTTCACCATGGTTTTATATCACTGCAATTCCACTGACTTCACTGGAGTTACTCCTGATTTACACTGGTGTCAGAGCAGAATCAGCCTCCGGGGGTATGTCTACATGGTAATCAGCAGTGGGATTGTAGCTTGGACCCCAGTGAAAGCTAGTAACACAAGCCATCCAGGCTGGCTTGTACAACCTGCACTGAAGCCTGTGCCACCAGGCCTTCACTGCTATTTTTAGCCATTCTAGCTAAATTAAAGCTAGCACAACTATGCCTACCTGAGCTGCAGTCCCACCTCCAACTGCAGGGTAGCCTCTCCGGTTCCCCACTCTACAATTAAAAGTCTGGATAGCAGTTTGAGATGCTCAGGTGGAAGGCACCACCAAAGTGCAAAAGTCTCATTTTCATGCAAACCAGAGGAAGGTACTGTAGGGATGGGTACACAAGAAATAGGATAAAGAGAGCACCAGGGCATAGATTGTAAGATGTATGGCACGCGACCTGTATCTTCTGGGTGTTAGCACAACAGTGGAGCCTTGGATTATGGATGATTCCTCCTAGTGCTACAATAGAAAGACATGAATACTTTCTTCTCCTTATGTGGCATCTCCATTACCGGAGGTTTGCAACTGTACAATCCTCAGCTAACCACTCCACCCAGGATACCCCATCATTCATCCAAGATCTTCTTTTTCTGCCCACAACTTTCCCTTCCAGTTTCCGTGAACATGCGTTGCTCACTGAATCTCTTAAAATGTGCCCTGCACATCCAATCTTTCCTTTCATACGATCTCTGACTATCATTTGTTGAGTTCCAGTCAGTAGCGGCGCCAGCTTTGCCGGCGCCCTAGGCAGCAGAAGGTCCCGCCCCCGAAATCCCGCCCCCAACAACGGCGGCGGAAGGTCCCGCCCCCAAATTTCTACGGGCGGCGGGGGCGCAGGCACCCCCAAAATAGCAGCGCCCTAGGCGACCGCCTAGGTCGCCTAATGGGAGCGCCGGCCCTGGTTCCAGTCACCTCCAGTACTTCTTTCTTGGTTACATGGTCTATCTTACCAATTAGGGGTAAGATACTGGCCTGAGGACCATTCCCAGCTCTGCCAGATGCTGGGACTGGACAACAGGATGGATCCCTCGATATTTGCCCTGTTCTGTTCATTCCCTCTGAAGCATCTGCCATTGGCCACTGTCAGAAAAACAAGATCCTGGGTTAGATGGACCGTTGGTCTGACCCAGTATGGTCGTTCGTATGTTCACTGAATGACCTTGGGTTGCTTTGGGCCTGGTTTTCAAAAGCGCATTAGGTGATGAGTTCTTATGAAAATCTGCCCGTGACGGCTGAGGACTTGAAAATCTGGTCCTTGACCTCTTAGTGCCTCAGTTTCTCATCCATATAATGGGAGGATAACATTTCCCTGCCCGGTCTATTTACATGAAAAGTTGTTAGTGGGAGGTTTGTCTCTTACTTATGGCTCCGTACTGTGCTTAGCATAATGGGACCCTGATTTTAACTGGCGCTTCTAGCGGCTAATGTAATGCACATAATAATAACAATACACTGTAGTGTATCTGAATAGGGTAGCATCACTTTTAAACAGTTTGTGAACCCTCTAGTGGCGCTCACTGTGTTCTATGAGTCAGAAGCCAACAGAAACCAGTGAGAGCAGCAATATATATGTAGCTAGGCATGGTGTGATTTTATATATTTAGTAATGTGGTTATTTGGGACCCAGCTGGGCTCCTGTCGTTTTTTTCGTGTTATTTGGTATGTAAAGAGCAAAAGGCACCACACTAGAGAGAGGGTATTTTTGTTTTCTCTTCCTAAAAGTGAATTTCAGGGCAGGAATTTCACTGGCAGGGAAAAGAAGGGTTAATAGGAAACTTTTCAATGTACGAGAGAGCAGAATAAGCTTTCGTTCTCCCTGTTGCGAAGCGGGGGAGAAAAGCTTTCTTTCCCCTCAAATGCAGCCTGGCTCAACGAAACGGGAAGAATATATCTGGTTTTTTTTTCATGTTTTTCCAAATATCACTCCTGCTTGTCACAATATTTATAAAAACCCTCTTGCTATCGCAAGCTGCACAGCCTTTGGCTCAGGCTCCTGCTTATGCAAAACAGGGTCATAAACATGTCACTGTGTATTTGATAAATCCATCTTCCTCTTGTCATTGTCACTGAGAAGCTGAGATGACAGGAGATTACGCCGTCAAATCGCCGTGGAAACGCCTGCAGAGTTTATGAATTTTCATAGGCTATAAGTCCTCTGTAATGGAAAGTGGTGCCCAGAAAAAAGCTTACTATTTTTAAAGACTGTGTGTGTGTGTGTGTGTGTGTGTGTGTGTACACGCGTGCCACAGGCATACAGTGGCTACATTGTCGTCAGTGGAATTATACCAATTTACACCAGCTGAGGATCTGGACTTAAATGTGTGTGCACACATATATACATAGGCCCAATTCTCATTTACACTAAGGCCCCTTTATACCATTCTAACAGTATAAAGGGACCATTCAATGAGTGTAAATGCCTTTTTAGTGTACATGTATTGATCTAACATGCATTTCCTGAGCATTCTCCATATACAATTTTGAAATGCTTATAAGTTAGTTAAATCAACCCTCTCCTCTGCTCCTTTGTTTTTGTCTACCAAAGGCACTAGCTAGGCCTCAGTGAGAAATATATCCATGCCAAGTTTCAAAGGGCAGTTGTGTAGTGTATTAAACGTGTTAAAACTGTCGACTGTCCCTTTACATTTCAGGGTATTTTCCTGGTCCTGCTTGCAGACTAGGGGTCTAGGGAAAATGTGTGATCTGGGCCAAGCAGCCATCAGTCAGTAGACAGCCAGCCTATTGTAAGGTGGGGTGAATTGTGCTTCTCTCTGTCTTAGAGAGCAGCCTGCTTTGTCTCTCTCTGTTTTGGGGTTCTTGTGTGTTATCATTCTGAATGCTAAGAAATAAAGTTGTGTTACGTTGGAACCTTCCGACAAGAGTATTTATGTATTTATCAAACTTCTTTGTGTGAATGCAGTGAAAATAACAAGTTGTTTTCTCTGTATCCATGTCTAAAAATAATGGTTAGCAGTTTTCAAATAACCCCTCATTATACTCAAAACAACAACCACCCTTGGAGAGAACCTATGAGCTCAATCCTGCAAGATGCTGAACACTGCATGTTCTCTTCATTTAAATTGATGAGAGTCAAAGGTGATGAGCACTGAAGCTGGTCAGGAATTTTTCAATGAAACATTTTTTCTGGAAAATGCCCATTTGTCCAAATCAAAGCTTTGAGTGGGAAAGTCTCTGTTTCAACAAATTTTCAATGTGGATGCCACCCCCCTCCCAAAAAAAAATTGTCAATATATTTTTTCAGCATTTTTTAAATGAAAATTTCTGTTTTTTCCAATTCAAAATGACTTTTTGTTTTGAAACTTAAATTATATTAAAAAAGTAAAATGGTTGAAATCAAAATGAAATGTTTCAAAATTTTTGGAAAAAAATGTTTCAATTGATTCAAGCCTCAAAAAAAAATTCAGATTTTCGGTTCACAAAAATGTGTGTCTCCATTTGGGGCAGGAACATTTTCTGAAATCTCAAAAGAAATTTGCAATATGGGAAAACTGTTTCTCACCCAGCTCCACTCAGTACCGCACTGAAATACTCAGGACCTTGTAGGATCAAGCTCCAAGCATGGAAAATAATTATGCAAAAACATGACTGTTTAGAATGTTTTGTATGTACGAGACCAGGGGGTTAGAATGGAAACTGTTCTAAGTCTTAACAGAGTTAGTAGGCTACAAATATACATGGGAGTAATTTTTACAAGTGTCTGTGTGATTTAGGAGTACAACTTTGACTTCTAGTTAGAGTTGTGCTCCTAAGTCACTATGGCCTTGTCTACTCATAAAAGTTGTGTTGCCTTACCTGGAATAGTTAAAGCAGTACAACCCCTAGGGTGGACGTAGTTATACCAGTATAAATGTGCTTAATATGCTATAGCTTATTCCCATAAGGGATGGGAAATAAGTTGTACCAGTATAAGGAATGTTGATACCCATATAACAATATTGGTGCATTATATATAAGGCACCTATATAACTATATTGTTTAAAAAATCACATTCCTAACCAACATAGTTACCCTGGTATAAGAAAAGTGTGCGTAGACCATGCTGTAGGCATTTTAAAATATCCTATGTGTGTCTACACATACACACACACACCTTAAAAAGGGAGCGTAAAGTGAAAGTTAGAAGTCAGGCTTGAATATAGCAGCTCGTACGGTTCTTACATGGTTCTGTGTGTGTGTGTGTGTTTGTTTGTTTGTATATTTAAGCAACGCTGTGTTCAAAGAAACCAGACGTCAATGCCGTGTTTAACCAAGCGATCTCGTGAGGGGGTCAGTTTCAATACCCCAGTCAGTTTTTATGGCCCTCTTCTGCTGTCTCCCCTCAAATCACAGCACCGTTTATTATTTCTCTGCTCTCCTTTTGTTCTTTCCCCCATATTTAATTTGAAGCCAGCTCCCTGTTATCGAACTGAAAGTGAAGCTGACTGTAATTATATGAGTCTTCAGCCACCCAGTTATCAAAACTCGCTCTCAGGGTATGTCTACACTGCAATAAAAGCCACGCGGCACAGCCATGGCTGGTCCAGGACAGCTGACTTGGGCTCGCAGGTCTCAGGCTGCGGGGCTGAAAAATGCAGTGTAGACAGTCGGGTTCGGGGGTGGAACCCAGGCTCTGAAACCCCCGTGAAGCGGGGGGGGGGGAGAGGGGAGCGCTCTCAAAGCCCAGGCTCCAGCCTGAGCCCAAACATCCACGTTGCTATTTTTAACCCTGCAGCCCAAGGCCTGCGAAGCTGAGTCAGCTGCCCCAGGCTCTGAGACTCAGTGCCATGGGTCATTTACTGCAGTGTAGACACCTCCTCAGAGACCCTATCAGGCTGTCGCAAACAGGCAGTGAAGGGATGTAAAGCTGCGTGTGTGTGTGTGTGTGTATGGAGACTTATCCAGTTTGCCAGCTCCTGAATTCTAGTGACCCAGTTTGCACAGATAATAGTAGCCAGGGTCAGTGCTAGATGTGCCAGAGATTACATTACCAATAGCTGGGCACCTATGTCTGGAGGACTAATTTAGTGCCAATCTGCCTGGATTCCATAGATCTGTCCTCAGGGCAGCTAGCCCGTGCCACCACGCACCGTAGCCCAGTGACAGGTAGTGTGAGTGTGTCTACCCAAGCCGGGAATCACACCCATAGCCACAGGTGTAGCCATTGCCATTGAGCACAGAAGGAATTTTCTGAGCATTTACAAGGACATCCGTTAACTAGTTTGAGTTGAAATTCATTTAAAACGGTCTTTTAAGAAATGTAGTGTCTGTGCTCGTCTTTCCTTTGTCCCAAATGATCGTAATAACAGAGTAATACAGCCTTCAAACTTTCCATATAGTTAACATTAATTTCATTCCTGAGCATAGGCTACACATGAAGAAGTTAGGATATAATTAAGCTAAATTATTAACAATTGTTATATCTAATTGCCATGATTATATAAGCTACCAACGGGAGGTCAACAGCTCATTTAACTCTTAAGTAGGGTTGTGGTGACATCGGAGGTAACTCTACAAACCATAACCTTTCCTCTAAAGCTAACTTGCATGCAACAATTCAAATGACTGTAATGCCTTGATAGTATGAGGTAGACTGGACATGTTTCAAGAGTTCTCATTGGTAGATTACCAGATCCAACAACACTGCTCTTTAAACACTGTTGGGCTGCCTGTTAGCTTGGCCATCAGTCCCCATAGTGTTGCTGCCTCAGCTTCACTGTGCATTGAGGTAGCATTACCAGAAAAGCTAAGACAAGAGCGTCTGAAAGCACAGAGACACTGAGGTTCATGAGGTGGACTCTCCCCACCCTTGACATAACACTGGTCTCACTATCCAAATCAATCAATCAACTGCAAATTAAGGACCAGTTTTATTAGGACAGGTCAGCTTCTTTGCACTGCTCCGATAATGAAAAGCAGCTGTAAACCCAGCCTAAAGGGGTGGTGTACTCTAGCTGCTTTGCGGTGATCTGGTGTACTAGCGAATTTGTCCTGAAAAGGTGAAATCGTTGGCAAAACTCACCCGGGCTTCAATAGAGCCAGGATTCCACCCTGCATAGCTTCAAAACATTAGAAATGGTGTACAGTAGCATTCTCTTTAAGTTTCTTGATAGGTGTTAATGGGCGAACATTTTACTTTAAAAAACAAACAAGGAAATTCCAAGACAAAACAAAGTTATTAAAGAGGAGAGTCTATATCAGTAACTTCACGGTAAAAACATTGCAGGAATGTTGTAAGTATTCCAAACCCAAACATTACATATCCAGGACTAGATCACAAGTGGTCCCTTCTGATCTTGGAATTTATGAACCTATGAAATTCAAAGTTACGATTACACTTAAAAGAAATCCAAACATGTTAAGTCATAGAAATACTTAAGTTAAAGTGCCCAAACAATGTTAACTCTGCCTTGTAACTCAAACAGCCTTAATTTTGTCTCATGGTGTCACCACGAGGGGCAAAAAGATGTGGAAAAAGAAAAGAAATGTGTTTTTAAGAATTCGTTTAATCTAATCTGGGATTACAAACATTCCACATATTGTAATCCTAGAGTTATTGTGCGTTGTCATTATAGAAAATTCATATTGTTTGGCGCCTTTAATGTGCATGTCCAATTGAGTTATAACATCCCTGTAATGATTTTAAACTTTGTTCCTGATAGATATTCTCACCGTTAACTCCATTTTGAAGCTCTCTGTGTATGCCATTCTTTGTTGCATGCTGCGAATTGTTAGACAGTTGCTGATATCCACCTGTAAGGTAGCTGCATGTCAGTGGTGAGGCAGAGATGTCATGTATATATAGCATCCAACTCACGCACTTCTGAAATGCAGCTATCTCTGGGGCGAAACCCAGCTTTTTAACACCACGCAGCAAAGAAGAATAGCTTCCCCAACTGAAACTGAGTCCCAGTTATCTCGGCCAGGGGAAGGGGGAAGCAAACACCATGAATTATAGATGGCAACCTGTCTGTGTTTTATCATCACACATACCCAGCCAGAGTAGATTCATCCCTATTGTCCCTCCCATTGTGGCATCCGCCTCATTGTACATTCATTTCCATTGTGCCTCTCCCTTCGTATATTTTACATGCAGGGCCTGTCTCAATTGTATATTCAGGCTCTGTTTTTAGGAGATCCATCCATGGGCTCAGCTGTTCCACAAACAGATCTAATAGCAGTAGTGTGCTCAGATGTGCATGATGGGTAATAGCAGAGCAGATTGAGCTATATTGTCCTGGGAGTTCATATATTTTTATACACTCATAGGGTACACATCATCCTGCTATGATAATGAGGCTAAGTCAAGCATCTCGGGAATGCAATAAGAGGGATTACAATACTGTTCCTTAACTCATTTTCAGTACACTTTTTTCTTTCTTTTAACCAGGCTAATCAGTGACACAATCTGCTTCGCACTAAATTCCCAAACTGTGTCTTCCATCCCCCCCGCCCCCCGCCCCACACACACACTGCTCTCCCTCCTTCCCAAGACACACGTTCACAGAGATAAAACTAAGGAGTGTGTTAAGCATCAAGGAAAGTTAAGGACATGCATTTCAGGAGCAACATTCACATTCATAGCAACTGAGGTTTAAAAATGGCAAGGTTAATCATTTTTTCTCCCAAAGCCGTGTCACGTTATCAAGTGAAATAAAACTGACAAAGAATGTCAGATGCGAGCAGAAGGCTTTCTTGTTTGCTGCTTTACTATTAACCTTCTCCTTTCTTTTTTCTCCGGTGCTAGAAAATGAGTGTCAAATTCTGCCCTCAGATGCATCCATGGGGCTGCCAACCATTTCAGCAGAAGCTGTGCATGCTCATCTGGAGAGAGAATTTGGGTTTTTATGTTTGTTTCACACTTTGCACCTGAAAGAAGAAAGATAACACTAGTTTTCTCCCTCCAATCTGCATCATTTAATGACACTATGGCAGTATTATATAAGAACATCAGAATGGCCCTATTGGGTCAGACCAAGGGTCCATCTAGCCCAGTGTCCTGTCTTCCGACAGTGGCCAGTGCCAGGTGCTCCAGAAGGAATGAACAGAACAGGTAATCATCAAGTGATCTATCCGCTGTCGCTCATTCCCAGCTTCTGTGGGAATTCTTCAAGAGTTCAAAAATCAGGAGTCAGGCTGCATAGGTTCATAAGACTGGCTTAAAAACCATGAGGTATTTTTAAATAATACATTTGGGATTCTTTTTTATTTGCCTTCTGTTTTTCTAAATACTCCCTACCCACCAGCAGGCTTCACATTTTCAAATTTTCTCTGCAATTGCGAGGGCTAGCAACTTACTTAAAAAAAAAAAAGAAACTGAGATTCTCACATAATCACATGACTCTGGGAGCTGGGGTTGTAAGAAATAACACCGAATATTATGAGACATGGTTTAAGAGAGTTGGCCAATGGACAATCAGCAGCAGACTTCCTGATGTCTGACTTAATATTACATTCATGTAGCTCAGGGGTCAGCAACCTTTCAGAAGTGGTGTGCCGAGTCTTCATTCATTCACTCTAATTTAAGGTTTCGCGCGCCAGTAATACATTTTAACGTTCTTAGAAGGTCTCTTTCTATAAGTCTACATACAACAATAGTTTAGTTATATATTATAAAGTAAATAAGGTTTTTAAAATGTTTAAGAAGCTTCATTTAAAATTAAATAAAATGCAGAGCCCCCCGGACCAGTGGCCAGGACCCAGGCAGTGTGAGTGCCACTGAAAATCAGCTCACGTGCCGCCTTCGGCGCCCGTGCCATAGGTTGCCTACCCCTGATGTAGCGTCTTACACATGGAAGATTCCTATAGTGTATTGGGACTGTATAGAAAGGGATAAGTTTTCCCAACTCTGAAATACAACCACCCTGAGAGAGTAGCCAGCAGCAGTTTTAATGATTCACAACAACACTAGGCAACAGTCTCTAATCAGTGTAGTTCCATTGAACATACTAGAACAATACTGATCTACACCAGCTGAGGATTTAGCCCAGGGATTGGATATCATTACTGTGTCTGGTTGAAACTAAATTCATAAATTCATATGAATTCCTGCTTTGAATTTGAGTCTCTTTAATACTAATATAGATGAAGGACTAGAAAATGTGTCGTAAGGCAAAATCATAATAATATTGATTGTCTTCACAAGCGTGTTGTGAAGCTTCATGCTGTCATATCTGTAATGCATTGGAAGGCACTTAGTTATTATACAAGTGCAAGGCTGAAAAGAATCCTCAGTTCATACAAAGGGCCAAGAAAACCGTATCTTTTGTCTAGATTAGACATTGGTTCGGGGTTCAGGATCGAAGCTGAACCTGGATTGAAGGAAAGGGTTTCATGGCAGGGTTTGGCATCACTGAAATCTTAAAAAGCAACAGAGAGTCCTGTGGCACCTTTAAGACTAACAGATGTATTGGAGCATAAGCTTTCGTGGGTGAATACCCACTTCGTCAGACGCATGCGTATTCAGCCACAAAAGCTTATGCTCCAATACATCTGTTAGTCTTAAAGGTGCCACAGGACTCTCTGTTGCTTTTTACAGATCCAGACTAACACGGCTCCCCCTCTGCTACTTGAAATCTTAAAGTTGCAGAGATCTCACGAGATCATGGTGGCAACTTCCTGAGATCAGCTCTTCTTATCAGATTTATGCCACCTCGGGGAAAACTGGAACCAGAATATAGGCCTCTTGGTCATTTTTGTTTCTCTGATTCATATATTTTAGGCCCTATCTTAGGCTCTGGGTGCTTTGTTCTACCGTTGACCCAAACCATAAGGGTGAGTATGGCTCAGGGTATGTGAATGCAAATTCCCTTCCACCCCACTCACCGCAAAATGAAGTAGTTTGTTTCACTAGCAATAAGTGAAGGGGCAGGCCAGCCAGAGTTGTAGGAAAGAGATCATTATTAAGAATGGTGAGAGGCCAATGTTACATGCTAAATCTCTACGTGGAATAAGACAGAACCCTGGCTTGCATACCTGTGCCCCTGGCACTACACAAAACTAAGCCCCTCCTTAAACTTGACCCTCTTTCCCCAGTTCCACTCATCAAGCTGCACGCTTCAGATTTGCAGTTCCAGATTGGCACCTGATTTGGCTCTCTATAGTCAGGGTGAGTCTGTCTCACCCACCTCTAGGTATTTAGACTTCTTGTATCTGCTGGCTGTGGATTTCCATTTGGTCTGATGCAGCAAAGATTGATGTGCATTCTGTACAGCTTCAGTACTTTCCCCTGACTGCTAATGCCTCAGCTACAGCACGGCGGCATGGGGATGAATTAAAGCACCCGTTACGCTAACTTGTTTTTCTTTTTGTAAGATCATCCGACTTCATTTACTAAATCAAAAGTGACAGCAGGGATTGCATCATGGGTTTATTCACTCGCTCCCTTCCTTTCGGAATGTTTGGTTTTGCTGAACGGAGACCACATTGACTAGATCCCCTTCCCCTATGATCCCAAACCCTCCAAGCAAATAACTGGGCCCTTTTCAAACACACCGTGGAAATGGCAGGGTTCAAAAGAGAAATGATGTATTATACCTACAGGACCTGTTGACTGGGTTTGAGATGAGAGAGGGGGGTGGAGGGAATGAGGTGTGAGACTGCAGGATATTTGCAGTGTTACTGAAGAGGCCATTAGCAGGATAATCATGTGGGGCAGATATATCCCTTCTCCACCCCGAAGTGCTAGTGGCTGTATACCCTCTGGGTACAGTAATTGACACACAATGGACTCTGACCCCCAAAGACACACTCGGGATTTTGTTGATCATTACGCCCTCTAAAATGCCCCTACGGCCAATGTCACACGATGGGAAAGCAACGAAAGCTCCTCATCTGGTTACACCCTCACCACCCCAGAAGATAGTCCTAAATTGGGGAGGAGCCCAGAAGTTATGGGATGACATTTTGATGATGGGAAATGATTTGAGTTATACTGTGGGTGAGGGGAGCTGAATATTAAGACCAGAGCTGGTCCCCAATATCCAAATTCAGATACAGATTTTGAAACCCAACAGCTGCACAGAAGCTGGGTTTCGGTTCAGACTTTGGTAGAGGGAGGAGCTGACCCTGGACTGGGGTCTGTGTTCTGAAATGTAGGCTCATCTCTAACCAAGCCCACCAAGTGGGGGGGAGGGATAGCTCAGTGGTTTGAGCATTGGCCCGCTAAACCCAGGGTTGTGAGTTCAATCCTTGAGGGGGCCATTTAGGGATCTGGGGCAAAAAATTGGTCCTGCTAGTGAAGGCAGGGGACTGGACTCGATGACCTTTCAAGGTCCCTTCCAGTTCTATGAGATAGGTATATCTCCATATATTATTATTATTAAGTGTGAACAGCATCTGGATCTGAATATCAGGCTGTTTCTCAGTCCCTGGTGAAAGGATGTTATAAAGAGAGCAACGAATGGGTCATTGGTCTTAGAACAGGTATTGATGGGCAGGGATACATGTAAATTCAGAATCAGAGAAAACTTTGTCACCGTAAAAGCAATCCAAGCAATGGAATAAAATGCCCAGGGAAGTGGTAGAATCACAGTCAGTGGAGGTGTTCAAGGCTGGCCAAGGCACCAATTTATCAGAAGAGGTTTGAGGAGAATGACATAAATTATGCCACTGCATAGAGGAAGGGCTATCGGCGAGATGCTCTTCTAGCAGATCCATCTTACTTGATAAGCCTCTAACTTTGCCTAATCCCCTCCCAGACACAGGTCTCCCTGCCTCCTTGTGCATCTGTCCATATCCAAAAAACTCTGAATTTACTACAAGGGGAAAAAAATGGAACCCAAGTGCCATTAATAGGATCTATGGCAGCGTTCTGTAATACATCAGTCCTACTTATAACATAATAGCCATATAACTCATACAAGACTCCGGCTCATGTGAAGCATGGAGGTCTACATTACGCAGGGGAGGAATAAGCAACACAGTCACATATCCTATAGCTGGATAAGATTACAACACAAGCAGCAAGCTTGTCATGCCTTAACTGCTAAAGGAAAGTGCAGGGTGGGTGAGGTAATACCTTTTATTGGACCAACTTCTGTTGGTGAAAGAGAGAAGCTTTCGAGCTACATAGAGCTCTTCTTCAGGGAAGTACAAGGCACAGAAAGAGTTCAATATGTGTGTTTTATGAAAGATGGGCCAAATTCTTCATAGGAGAGCTTCAGAGAGTCTGTAAGAGAGAGAGTGTGTGTGTGTGTAATTGGCAATCATTGTTGCCCCGGAATATGGTCCCATCAAGTGAAGGGAGAGGTGAATGGAGCCAGATCCTCAACTGGTGTAAATTGGCATCGTTTTACTGAACTCAGTGGAGCTCTGCTATGAAGTTGAAAACCACATTCTATAAAAACCGCTAAGTATAATTAATAGTTACTAGTCTACACCATGATATTCAAATCTGGATCAATGGTTGGACTTCCCCACGGCTTGGAAGGCTTTCAGATTAGGGATTCTGCTTCCCAGCAGTATAGAGATAGGTATAAACCTTGGATTTTGAATTAATATCCAAGCTCTTGTCCAGCTTGATGGGTTCGGATTCAGGGTTCCATTTCATGTCACTTATAGAGCTGGGACCAAGTTGTAAAGTTTGGGTCAGGATCTGGAAACAAATTTGATGCCCTCAATGGTTGGATCCAGCATTCAAGTTTGGGTCTGATTATCATTGTTGCTGTTGTTCTTATTATTGTTATATTTGAGTAATCACTTTGGGCCAGGCCGCCCCTCCCCACTTAGTCACACTCCTGTGGAGTTACTCATTCAGTTAGTTCCATGAACCAGCTACTTAGGTAAGTACTCACCAATGTGAGTGAGGGGATCACAGTCTGGCTCTTTATTTTTAAGAGTTGAATTCAGAGTCTTTTGTTTCTTCTGTCAAAGGTGATCGACCCTGCAAGTAATTGTGAACCTTCTAAAACTTGGCCCTCAGTTCAGACATGCTGCAAGAGTCACAGAGGTTTAGTGTCTGGACTCTTAGATTCACAGATTCTAAGGCCAGAATGAACCACCATGGTCACCTTGCCTGGCCTCCTGTGTAACTCTAGCCATAGAATTCCCTGAATTAATTCCTTATTCAAATCCAATAGCTGGAGTTGAAATGGAGCAGATCTGTTAGAACAACATCTATTCTTGATTTTAAAATTTCCAGTGATGGAAAACCCACCACCGCTCTTGGTAAGTTGTTTCAGTGGTTAATGACCCTCTCTGTTAAACAATGGGTTCCTTATTTCTAGCCTCAATTTGTCTAGCTTCAACTTTCAGCCATTGGAATCCTGTTATATAGCTTTGTCTGCTAGATTGAAGAGCCCATTATCAAATATTAGTTCCCCCTGTAGGTACTTATAGACTACGACTAAACCATCCTTTAACATTCTCTTTGATAAGCGAAATACATTGAGCTCCATGAGTCTATCGCTATAAGGCAGGTTTTCCAATCTTTTAATCATTCTCATGGCTCTTCTCTGACCCATTTCCAATTTTTCAACATCTTTCTTGAAGTGTGAACACCAGAACTTGACACAGTATTCCAGCAGCAGTTTCACCATTGCCAGATACAGATGTAATATAACTTCCCTAATCCTGCTCACCTAAACTCTGAAGGCTGGAGAGCTCATGAGCAGGTTGCCACTTGAGTTTTCTGGTAATCCCTGCTTCCAGGTTCAATAGAGGTAACTGGGTTAAATTCTCTGGTCTGAGCTATACAGGAGGTGAGACCAGATGATCTAATGGCCCCTTCTGACCTTGGAATCTATGAAATGCCCTGAGCCATTTCCGCCCAGGTTTAAGCATCATTCACTCTGGTCCAAGGCTGGAACCAAGAAGCACAGAAGTGTGCAAAAACAATAAATAATTGTTTAAACAAAGGTTCGGAACATTTGGAAAGGTTTAGTTCTAGCTTTCACTGAATACTCAAAGGTGTACAAGGAGCATGGGATGGATTCTAGTCTATAACCATGTCGGGTACCACTGGATATTCAGAGCACGCTCAGATGATGTGCAGAGTGGTAGTTGCCATGGGTACTCTTGATTCTATTCAATATCTTCATGAACAATTTAGATAATGGCATAGCCATAGTGAGTACACTTATAAAGTTTGCAGATGATAAAGGCAGGGAGGGGTTGCAAGCGCTTTGGAGGACAGGATTAGAATTCAAAATGATCTTGACAAAGTGGAGAAATGGTCTGAAATAAATAGGATGCAATTCAATAAGGACAAATGCAAAATACTACACTTAGGAAGGAACAATCAATTACACATTGCACACATTCAAAATGGGAAATGACTGCCTAGGAAGGAGTACTCCAGAAAAGGATCTGGGGGTGATGGTGGATCACAAACTAAATATGAGTCAACAGTGTAATACAGTTGCAAAAAAAGTGATCATTCTGGGATGTATTAGTAGGAGTGTTGTAAGCAGGGGCTTGTCTTCACTACCAGGGTAAATTGACCTAAGTTACTCTACTCCAGCTATGTGAATAATGTAGCTGGAGCCGACGTAGCTTAGGTCGACTTACCCCAGTGTCTTCACTGCGCTGCGTCGATGGGAGATGCTCTCTGGTCGACTTACCTTACTCTTCTTGGGGAGCTGGAGTACCAGAGTCGACTGGAGAGTGCTCTGCTGTCGATTTAGCGGGTCTTCACTAGATCTCCTGGTAGTGAAGACAAGCCCTAAGACACGAAAAGTAATTCTTTCACTCTAATTAGCACTGATAAGGCCTCAACTGGAGTGCTGGGTCCAGTTTTGGGCACTACACTTTGGGAAAGATGTGGACCAATTGGAGAAAGTCCAGAGAAGAGCATCAAAAATTATTAAAGTTCTAGAAAACATGACCTACCAGGAAAGATTGAAAAAATTGGGTTTGCTTAGTCTGAAGAAGAGAAGACCGAGGCGGGACATGATAACAGTCTTCAAGTACATAAAAGGTTGCTGTAAAGAGGGTGATAAATTGTTCTCCTTATCCACTGAGGGCAGGATAGGAAAAAATGAGCTTAACTTGCAGCAAGGGAGATTTAGTTCAGACATTAGGAAAAGCTTCCTAACTGTAAGGGTAATTAAACACTGGAGCAAATTATCTGGGGAGGTTGTGGAATCTCCATCATTGGAGGTTTTTAAGAACAGGTGTGACAAACACCCGTCAAGGATGGTCTAGATAATACTTAGTCCTACCTCTGTGTAGGGGACTGAATTAGATGACTTATCAAGGTCTCTGCCGGTTCTACATTTCTAAGATTTCTATGACCCTTGTGTGTGTACAATGTGTACATTCATGTGCAGAGGAGTTGAAGAGTCCACTGCAGAATCACCCTCTGCAGCCAGTCCATATGAATGAACACATAGGAAAAAATGATCAGTCGCTCTTATCGTATACGCCCAACCTGAAATGTGGAGGGGAAAAATATCCTTAGGGATTGCGGAGAGAAATGAAGGAGAAAAAAGCCCAGGAAGTATACTGTTCAATTACACTGTAAGGGATGGGTGGAGGGGAGGGGAGGGGAGGGAGAGAAAAAGGGGGTCATGGTTATCAGGGGATAATTGCACCCATAGGGAAATTAGGAGGTACAAGGAGCCGCAGATCTCCTCCACTCTCCCAGGAGAGCGATTAATTGGTGATAACTACACCCCTGGAGTTGCCTTATTGCCATTATGAAGTCCTTAGTTTTTTTATTTATAAATGAAATATTTAAGTGCCTGACTTTGATCGCCAGGATCTGCTAGTTAGTGCCGGCTTCGACCACGAGGTGCTGAGATTAAAGATTAATCAAAGGCAGAGGATTAGCCCGCCCCTTTGGAATGCGGAGTGGCCAATCATGGAACTGCTCATGAGACCCAGGTGTGTCGCTCTTTGCTTAGCTTGCATGGGTTGTCTTGTGGATTTAGTCTCACTCCGTTGCCCTACAGCTTGCCTACACACCTCCACGGGTGACCTGCACAGGCGTAAGAGCACGATTCTTGTACGAAACAAACTGCTGGAGTGGAGGGAAACTGTGCACTGCCTTTAACTGAAGTTAGCATACAGGTGCTGGTGCAGTGTTACCCAGTGGTTGAGTGGTTGGATGTATAGACCGTACTTAATATTTGTATATTTAGAACCCAGCACAAGCTCTTATAAATGCAGGGGAAGGTTATCTATGTAAAAACAGGCACAGGATTATTTTAGGGCCTGATCCAGTCCCCCCCTGAGGTGAGTGGAAAGATTCCCGTTTTCTTCAAAGTGTTTAGGATCAGACCCTTCGTAAACAACCTCTTGACGCCTTGCAGCTGCAGTACTCCCCCACACGCAATACCAGGCTGGTCCTCGATGAGATGCTCATTTTATTTCTCTTATTAAAGAGGACTGGTCCAAAAGACTACAGCTTGCAATAGCTGTGGGTAGGTTGAGATCCATTGATTAGTGCCATGATTTTTAGTCAGGACTCCTATTCCCCGTTCAGATGCCGACTTGATGGGCCACCTCATGCAAATCCCTTGAGACCAGTTTTTCAAAGGTAGCGGGGCATGTAAAGATGGAGATAGGTGCCTTGTGGGATTTTCAGATCTGCACCTGTAGGCACCTAAATACCTTTGAAAATCCGGCTCTTAGCCTCTGTTTGCCCATCTCTAAAATGGGAATGATAACAATCCCCAAGAGCACAGGGTGGGAGTTTGAGGCTTAGGCCGAGATTTCCAAAAGTGACGAGTGATTTGGGGTGTCAAGTTTGAGATGCTGTAAAGGGGCCTGCTTCTCTGAAGGAGAGATCTCGTCACTGCAAGAGAACCGAGCCCCTTCATGGCATCTCAAGTGGGGCGTATGAAATCACTTGCCACTTTTGAGCATCTCAGCCTGTCATTTCCTTGCTGATTGCAAAAGTATTCTGAGACGCCCAGAAAGAAGGTCCTATAAGAAAGCAAATGATCATTATTGGCCGCTCCCCTGCAGCAACCCACAGCCCTCTGCAAACTAGTTAGCTCACCGTTCGGCTTAATGGGAACTGTCAGGAGATGCAACAAACAAAGTAGGGAAAGGAGCTGCTTTGGAAACATACAAGTTCATTCCAATAAGCTCTCTATCGCTCTCCTGCCTCAATTTCCCTCCCTGCACCTCTGATGCTCCCTTTGGAAGGTAGGTAAATGCATTCGCTCCTTGCCCTGCTACATGTGCGTTGGGAGCTTTGTTTGGGTTCTGTTTAATCACAAGTATATTTTCTCTCTTTCCCGATGCCAAAAGAAAATAATCAACAGGGGCTAGGAAAGACTTGAAATCTGGTGGTGTCTGGTTAGATAAGGTTTCCTTCTCTCTTGCTCTTTCTCCCTTACTCTCTTTCTCCTATGATACAGTTAAGAAGCCTAATAACCTCTTTTCCCTGCCAGATACCATCATGCAATTGGAAATACTATTGTTTTCTTTAGGCAGATGGTGATTCTGGTCCTTTAATCCTCTCTCTAAACTCATTAGAAAACCTGGCCTCAGATCAAGCCTTAAAAAGAAAAAAAGCACAGAGAGAGAGAGAGAGAGATGGATACCAAGGTGATGAGGCTGATATAAGATCCTGAATAGGAACTCTATTATTCTCCATTTGTTTTTGTAACTGGCATTTTTCACTCTGAGGTCTGCATCTTTTCCCACTGCTAGTCAGCTCTCACCGGCCTTTGTTTACATATATACGTGTGGGTGGGTGCATGTAATCAAAGGCATCTCTGCTTGTTTCACACTCTGCCTGGCATGTCATAACAGCCCAGTACGGGACTGGCTGGAGTCAAAGCACGTGCTCCTAGGATCTGGCTTTGCTGTACGTTGATAAGGGCTGCACTGCGTGTCTCTCTCTGAGCAGTGTGAAGGGCTCTGCGGGGTGGTTCCAAGTAGGATGAATTACAGGAGGGTGATGGGGGGCACTTGCTCAGTGTTTATCACCCTGGGTCCAAGCCACCCATTCTTGGCAGCACGGCAAAAAGGGGCCATAGAGCCACAGGCCAGTACAGGGACAGTCCCAGTATGTCTCAGAGCTGTGGTCATGGCCCTATGCCACCTCCTGATGCATGGGGCATGTCCAGGTGTGATTGGTCTGGCGCTGTGCTCTGGCTTTTCTTGACTACTGGAGCAGCCCTTCATGGCCATAGGCAGCCAGACACAAGTTCTTGTGGTCCGGAGGTTACTGCAATCTGTGTCAGGGTCAAATCAGTCCCCAGCTAGCCCCAGAATAGGAGAGAGACAAAGATGCTTGGATGTGCCCAAGAGGCAGGTACTGTAACACCGGAGCTCTCCCAACCCCGGATATAGTCACGGCCGGCAATTTCATTCCAATTCTCATTTGCTCTGGAGCAAGGGGGGGGGCCAGTTGCACCCCCACCGAAGACCTTGGTTTGCCCCCCCTGCAAACTTTTCGTAGGTCTAATTTCCCTACTTCCCACCCCCCACCCTGACTTCTCAGGATCTGATATCATCACATACAATATTCTATATGCTGACACAACTTTGCCCCCCTTGTCCTCAGATCTAACGGCTTGTGTGACTTCAGTATGTCAAGAGTTTAGGGGCTTTGAGTCTCCCAGGCCCTCTTGTTAGGGAAGGGGTGTCCCAGAGAGAACCATCTGCTTTGTAGGCAGTACTTATCCAGCTCCACAGCACCCCTCGTTCACAGCCTGATCTAGTAAGGCACTGAGCACCCTCACTTCCCATCAGTACCAGCGGGAGTTGAGGGTTTGCCACTCCCTGTCGGAGCTGACTCATTGGGAGTCTTGCCTGAGCAAGGACTATAGCATTGGGTTGGTAGTGGAGCGTCATCTTGTGCAATTGAGTCGAATACTGTGACTGGACTTTTTAAATGGACGGTATAATTTTATGACGGTGGCAAATAATTGGGAATGAATAATTCATCCGACAGGTTTTGATTCTTTTCATGCTTGCTGAATATCCATGAGCAAATCCTGATTTCCTCTGGTTTATTTATTATTTGAATTTATTTGATACATTTCCCCCTCACTCCCTCATATTTTTTTCACTCCATTGATTGATCGGAGACAGTTCTGCAAGAGAGTTCAATAGCCAGCATTCAAAATCACTAGTAGTAGCAGTATATCAGAGATGGATGGGCCAGTATTTAGAACTAGGCCTTGGAAGACCTGGGTTCAAGTCGCTGCCCTGCCACAAACTTCCTGTGCCATCTTGGGCAAGTCACTTAGCTGCTCTGTGCCTCAGTTCCCCTTCTGTAAAATGGGACTAACTGCCCTGCCTCCCGGGGTGTTGTGAGGATGAATGCATTAAAGATTATGAGGTGCTCCGATGCTGTGGTAATGGGTGGGATCATATAAGTTCCTTAGGTTATTATGGTAGTGTGGAGGAGCACCATTCAGGACCCCATTGTGCTGGTAACTGTCCAGACAGGTAATAAAGAAGACAGTCCTTTCCCCAGAGAGTGTACACAAACGGGATGGATAAAATAACTCAATGAAAAAAGTTTAGGAGGAAAATGGAATCGTGTGTCCTCACTTCCCTTGCCAATGCCAGACAGCAGTGATTTGCAGGCATCAAAGCAGAGGTATGTTTTAATTCAGGCTCTGTTGCATAAGTAGGCTATCTGCAGAGGTCGGAGGGGATTTTAATTCCCTTGTGTGCAGCACTATCAAATTGGCTAGGTAGTTTCCACTGTCACAGCCAGGATATCTTACTTGATGGACCAAAGGTCTGAGCCACTGCAGTAAATCCTCTCTTCCTTCACCGACACATTTGGCTTTGCATGATTATGAAGGGCAGATTTATGAACAGATGGTCTTAAAATTCCACCTGCCGTACTGGGGGAAGTTCTACTTTGTAAGCTGGGTGCCATTGAATAACACTGAGCTCCTGCCAAAAGACATTCCTTTCCTGCAGTGTAACTGAATGGTAAGTAGGGTGGTATTTTCAATAGAGCTGAGCCGTGACCTAACTCTGCCCTGACTGAAGTCAATGGGAGTGTTAACTATTCACTCCAAGGGGAGCAGACTTAGGTTAATGTGAGAAAATCCTGCTGTAAAGGCCCCAGGGCTGTAAGGTCTTCTCTATCTGAGTCCTGCTTAGGGTGACCAGATGTCCCATTTTTAAAGAGACATTCCCATTTTTGGGGACTTTTTCTTATATAGGCGGCTATTACCCACCACCCCCTGTCCTGTTTTTTCACAGTTGCTATCTGGTAACCCTAGTCCTGCTAGAAAGGAATGATTCTAAAGCTACAGAATATCCAAGCTGAAGGGGAGAGAGATTAAGGATTTTACTATTGTGTGCAGGAGGAAGAGGATATTTTGGAGAAGTAAAACAAGGGGGTTAAAACACCAATCATACTATTCTTCCTTCTCTGCCCTGCAGTATGGGGGCAGGGGGGATATGGGGAGAACTGGAAATATCCAGCCTTCACTCAGCCTTCAGAATCTTCTTATAAGACCAATGAGCTGAGTTCAGTGAGGTCAAACTCAATGTGTTTTATGAGCTCTTCCCTCGTCTTTCTGAACATCTGCTCTGTTTTCCTTTAAGATCTCAGTATGCTAGGATAACTCAGATATCCCTGTCTCACCTCCCACCCCACACTCCCAACCATGAAAGATTTCTCTTGTTATCCAAGCCATACATATTTCTACCCATAATGCTTACTGCTATACTCAGCCACCCAATCAACCTCCAGTCAGAGAAGGTGCTTTTCTTCCAGGCTGGTGTATTTATTTACAAGGCTGTCTCGAATCAGGCGAAAGTGTTTGCGGCACTCAGCACTGTTCAAATTACTTTCAAAAACGTAATTTTTGCAGATTCCTGTACCCAAAAAGTCACCGTCAGTTGCATGTTCTTGCTCACTGTCTCAGGAAGAGATGGACACTAATCAGAACCCAACCTGTGCAAATTCACAGGAAATAAATTGTGGTGATAAAAAAGAGATTTTCAGAGGCAAATGTTTTGATGATTTGGTGATACCCTCTAGGGAATCATTCTGCTTTGGAAGAGGGATGGACTAGATGGCCTAATAATGGAGCTGGTCAGGAATTTTCTGACAATGTTTTTTCATCAGAAAATGCTGATTTGTTGAAAACAAAACTGTTTGCAAGAAAGTGTTGGTTTGGATGAATCTCCCAATTTGAATTTTTTTTTGACAAAAATGTTTTGAAATTGCCAAAGCATCCCGTTTTGACATTTTCAAAATGAACATTTTCATTTTCTTGTTCAAAACAACTTTTTGTTTTAAATTGTAGGTAGATTATTCTAAATATCTATAACAAGAGTTAACAAATTACAAAGATCAAAATCAAAGCAAACTCATTTGAAATTATCAAAACAGAACTTTTTGATTGACCCAATCCAAAACGTTTTTGATTTATCAGTTCATGAAAATTAACAAGATTCCAACTTGTCCTGATTTGAGACAGAAAATTTCCCACACAGCTTTATCTAATGCGTCTTTTTCACCCCTAATGTCTATGGATCTATTTGACAGTTCCCAGTAAACCCCCATAGCAGGATCAGATCACTGGTATTTAGAATACTTCCTATGATCCGCCCCTTTGATGGATGTTCTGATTTCCCAGGTGATAAAAGTTTTCATTGAAAACAAAATCCTTTTGACTGCATCAGAGTTAGCAGTTTCATTGAAAAAAAATCATTTGCCGAAAAATGTCTTTTCAAGTCCATTTAGCTGTTTTCTGCTAGCAAATGTTTACATTAAAATGGTGGGCTTCTATTGAGGAACATAAGTGAAAATGACAAAAGCATGTATATGGGAATTGTGCCTGGGGAACTGCAACAGCTAAATATGGAGCTGGACCACTGTAGGGCCAAGGCCCTGTGCTCTTGCTTGACTTATGATCCTGGCACTCCTGGAGGCTTTTAGATGTAGCATGGAGAACAACATAGGAAACATCTGCCCGTCTCCCTCACTCAAAGACCCTACAGTCCAATCCTTCTCCTCCTCCAGTCAGTGCTGAGTCTGTGAACTGAGCTGCCAATGAGTCTTGATTTATTCTCTCTTACTACTGAGGAACTATCTTTGTCACTTGAGAGTCATCAGTATTAGATACACCACCCAAAACACAGGAAACACCACTTCCTACAATCCCAAATAGTCTGAGGCTAATGGCTTTGGTGGTCTTGATATCATTGTTATCTCAGTGAAGAGTCTCTGGCCAGTTAAAAAATAAAGACATTTCTCATTTATAATGTAGCAGTTAAATTGCAGACAGGGAACAATAGAGTCCCAGGCAAATGCTGGCGCTAAACTTTTAGATCAGGATAACTAATTGTATGATAAATCCCATTTGCCCTTCTCCATGACCATGGCAGGTGTTGAGTGGGATCATGCCACCTCTTGGGTGTTGAGTGCCTTCAACTCCCATGGAAGTCAATAGCAGTCAAAAAGACTCAGCGCCTTGCAGGAAGCTCTCAACACTTCACAGGATCATGCCCCCTAAGGGAGACATAAGCAAATTTCCTTGCTTTGAATCGTCAGGTAGTGAATACTACCAGAGGCAGGATATACCGTGTTTGATGACCAAAGGGTCGGAACCAGCAGATCCTTTTCTTTGTTCCTCTCTCTGACTTTAATAAGAAATTCCGTAGTACCATTATCCAGGCCTCTCAACCTGCCATGGCCCAAACATGGGACATAGTATGTGATAGAGACTTAAAATGAGGGAGGCACACACAAAAATTATCCTGTGGGTTTCCTTCCTCTAGCATAAGTCACTCTCCCTGTAGCCTCAGCTCCATGATGCTGCATTTCTCTTGTCAATAATTTTGAACAATAAAAGTGTGTGTGGACGGGGGAGGGGGGTGTTAAAATTTGTGTAGAACATAGGTTACTCGGAGACAGAAAAATGAATGTTATCTCTCAAAATGAAGGACAGTTGAGATCCGTGCCACTAGACTATGTCCCTAGCAACCTCAGCATCCCATAATTTTTACAAGTGCAAGGTCATGCATTTAGGGATTAATAACAAGAATTTTTGTTATAAGCTGGGGACTCATCAGTTGGAAGTAACAGAGGAGGAGAAGGACCTCGGAGTATTGGTTGATCACAGGATGACCATGAGCCGCCAATGTGATATGGCCGTGAAAAAAGCTAATGCGGTCTTGGGATGCATCAGGTGAGGTATTTCCAGTAAAGACAAGGAGGTGTTAGTACCGTTATACAAGGCACTGGTGAGACCTCATCTGGAATATTGTGTGCAGTTCTGGTCTCCCATGTTTAAGAAGGATGAATTCAAACTGGAACAGGTACAGAGAAGGGCTACTAGGATGATCCGAGGAATGGAAAACCTGTCTTATGAAAGGAGACTCAAAGAGCTTGGCTTGTTTAGCCTAACCAAAAGAAGGCTGAGGGGAGATATGATTGCTCTCTATAAATATATCAGAGGGATAAATACCAGGGAGGGAGAGGAATTATTTAAGCTCAGTACCAATGTGGACACAAGAACAAATGGATATAAACTGGCCATCAGGAAGTTTAGACTTGAAATTAGACGAAGGTTTCTAACCATCAGAGGAGTGAAGTTCTGGAACAGCCTTCCAAGGGGAGCAGTGGGGGCAAAAGACATATCTGGCTTCAAGACTAAGCTTGATAAGTTTATGGAGGGGATGGTATGATGGGATAGCCTAATTTTGGCAATTAATTGATCTTTGACTATTAGCGGTAAATATGCCCAATGGCCTGTGATGGGATGTTAGATGGGGTGGGATCTGAGTTACTACAGAGAATTCTTTCCTGGGTGTCTGGCTGGTGAGTCTTGCCCACATGCTCAGGGTTTAGCTGATCGCCATATTTGGGGTCGGGAAGGAATTTTCCTCCAGGGCAGATTGGCAGAGGCCCTGGGGGTTTTTCGCCTTCCTCTGCAGCGTGGGGCACGGGTCACTTGCTGGAGGATTCTCTGCACCTTGAAGTCTTTCAACCATGATTTGAGGACTTCAATAGCTCAGACATAGGTTAGGGGTTTATTATAGGAGTGGATGGGTGAGATTCTGTGGCGTTGTGCGGGAGGACAGACTAGACGATCATAATGGTCCCTTCTGACCTTAAAGTCTACGACTCTATGATTCTAATAATAACCCCCTTTGACTTTTCCTATAATCGTGCAGAAAAAGTGACCAGCTCTCTTGGGGCTTGGAATCATGGTGGTCTATTTAACCATAAGTAAATTACTAAATAAAAAAAACTCTTCTCCTTTGAGTTGCTCGGGTCTGACAAATGTTGGGTTTTCTGGGTGAAAATTATGTGTGTGTGTGTGTGTGTACACGTGCGCGCACATGGTGTTTTTTTTTAAAAAGAAGGAAGAAGCAGCATAACGTTGGCCATGCTCCAAATCATGTTGAACATGCCACCTGGAAGAAACAGAGACATCTGGAAAATCATTCCACAATCTCTGAGGAAATTACAGGAGAAATACAGGATGATTGGAAGACCAGCCCTTTGTGGAACTCTTTCTTTATCAGCCAATTTCACTTTAAATTCGTTTTTCATTTTTTTTTCCTAAGTAGCATATGTTCAGGACTTTAATAAGAACTCTTTGGGTTCTGGGGGTTTATTTATTTTCTTTGGAAAGGAGAAGAGTTTTGAAAAGTTTTGAAGGAAATGAGAGAATGTCAGGCAGAAAAAAAATCAGAAGAAATGTCCTATAGTACGATAGCTAGACAGATAGAATGATAGATAGATAAATAGATAGCTACAGAGATATAGATATATATAGTACTTCAGGATATTTCTTCCGATTTTTTTTCTTACGTGACATTCTCTCATTTTTCATATATCTGTACATATGAAAATCATAGACCAGATTGTTCCCGCATGCCACATAGTTGTACAGGGCAATAAGGCCCTCCCCACTGCATGGCTGCATAAGACTAACCTGGACTTCAGCAGCTCTGGGCACAGCAGAAGGGCTACTTGGCTGATACTCCCCACTACAAGCAAGTGAGCAGGGACAAGATGAGGAGTAGGCAGAGATATGCTAGGTAGGAGCCTGCCAGTAGAACCATGGCTCCACGTCTCTTGCAAAGGGCTGACTATCTCAGGGCGGTGTGGGGCTAGTGGGAAAGAAGACCTCTGGAGGAAGTGGGTTTTGGCTGGATGCCTCATACTCAGGGCTATTCTGTTCTGTTTGGGTTCTTATGCTGTGCCTATCACCACTGCATCTGAGCTCCTAAAGCCTCAATCTAGCCCTCTATAATTGCTTTTGGGAAAGGAAAGCAAGATCGAGATACTTACATGATAGGCCCTGATCCTTCTGTCATGCCAGCACAAATCTGGAATAACTCCCCTAGAGTCAATGGTGTAACGGTGGGAGCAGGGCAGGCCCTGTAGCTTCATCCAAATGCAGTGCTCTTTGATGGTTTGTTTTCTTAGTTGAGGGACTGGGTGCAGCAGTGTGGGTGGTGGTAGTGGGGAGATGGATATTATCTCTGGTTCGTAAACATCTTGAGCATTTGGAAGCTTTTCAGCAGATGCTATTCTGGCAGAGTATGTCTGAGCCAGCCACCTGCATCTGTTTTCTTTGTTTATTAGAGTAAGCTCCAAAGATGAGAAGATACAGGTGGAAGCTTAAAGCCCCCCTTCCTGCCCGCCTCCCCTTGTGTGTTTTAATCCTAATCTGTATCAACAAAGATGAGTCGCTTCTTTAACACACACACAAAATGATATTGAGGCCCACTGAGGAGAAACGATGAGCTTGGATTCCATAATCAATCGCTGAGAAATTCATTAGTGCCAGCACAGACCTTATGTGCAGGAGGAGCCGTCCCCACGGCCCTGCCTGATTCAGACGAGCTTCATGAACAGCCGTTCTCTTCCATTACACAGGGCTCTTTGCTTTGCCTAGGAACATACCATTATAAGCCTCTGTCTCAAGGAAGAAAAAACCCCGGGGCTCAAAGTCTGAAAATTTCTCTTCACTGCTGACTGCCTTTCTCCCATTGCCTTTCTCCCATTGTCTTTCAGCTGAGACAAAAACCAGACATCCTGACCACTCTGTGGTCATTAAAGATCCCATGGCCTTTTTCATGAAGGTGAAACTTCCTGCCATTGGCTTGTGTTATACCTTTCTCTGGTAGACTGAAAAACTTATTGTTAAATATTTGTTGCCCATGTAGATACTGATAGACTGTAACGGGGTGAAAGTAACTTAAAAGTCTTACTGGTATGGGGGCCTGGCTCCGGGCCCCTGGAAGGGGCAGGGCATCGGGCGGAAGGGGCGGGGCTGAGGATCAGCCTCCCCCAGGCAGTCCTTCAGCGCCACCTGGGGCTCCGGCGGCGATTTAAAGGGCCCGGGGCTCCGGCTGCTGCTGTGGTAGTGGCGGGAGCCCCGGGCCCTTTTAAATCGCTGGGCCCCACGGCAGCTTCCCCTTTCCCCCGCCTCCCACAGCGGCCCTGGGGGTGGGGCAAAAGGGGCAGTAACATTAAAGCACTGTCGTGGCTGCAGCAGCGCTTCAGCATCAGCTGTGTACAGGCCCGTACCGGTGGCCACTTCTTACCGGTACGCCGTACCAGCCCACTTTCACCTCTGGACTGTAATCAAGTCACCCCTTAACCATCTCTTTGTTAAGCTAAATAGATTGAACTCCTTACGTCTATCATGATAAGGAATGTTTTCTAAGCCTTTAAGCCTTCTCATGTCTCTTCTCTGAACCCTTTCCAGTTTCTTAATACCCCTCTTGAATTGCGGACATCAAAACTGGACACAGTATTTCAGCAGTGATCACACCAGTGCCAAATATAGAGGTAAAATAACCTCTCCACGCCTATTGGAGATTCCTCTGTTTATGCATCCCGGGATGACATTAACTTTTTGGGGCATGGCATCACATTGGGAGCTCATCATTCTTAGGAATCTCTTCCACTCTAAGTTCTACAAAATAGCATTGGGGTGCCTTCACCACACACACACATAGTTTTTCGGGGGCATCTTTTGCCTACTATAAGCATCGAGGTCTAATCCGAGATACACTTGAATTTGATTCTGTGCAGCTCCTTTCCTTAAAGCATCTCAAAGCTCTATATAAAGTCTGGAGGCTGGACAGGTGGTGACTAGGTTGGGAAAATATGCCAATCACTGTATGCTGAAACATTCGTCTACACACCACCTTCAACACTGGAAGCTGCTTTACTGAACTAGGGAATAATGACTGGGACAATAGGGCTCTGAGTCCTTTTGAAAAGTGCCGTGGGACGTTTTATCTTCCAGCTGGAGAGCCTACAGAGACAAGCAGAAGGATACTGGCTTGCCTTTGGTCTGAGCCCATTTAACATAATTCTGGCCACCAAGGTACTCATTCCTTTTGATAAAGCTCTTTTCTTCTGTTCCTCTTCCTTGACCTTGCCATTCAGCTCCCTGTGAAGTAATGTGAAAGCATCTGTTGTCTCTTTTGTTCAATTTGTAAATACGCTCCCAGAGGGCTGGAAAAGCACATGTAAGACTGAGAGTCTACCACAATGTCGGTCATCAGAACCTAAGTCCTAAACGCCTGTTCATGCCCTTTGGGAAAGGCCCTTCATCCCGAGAGAAATGTACCCACTTTACATCAGCTGGCCTATGGCCAAACCTAGAGAAAAAATGGGCTTATGACATTTCTCCAGATGTGGAGCGTGTGTGTGTGTTTCCTGCGATGCCCATGGCAATCCAGCCACAGTGGATCCAGTGCATCTCCACATAGCTTGAATGAAGTCAGGAGAGTTACAGTGGGGACAAATTTGACTCAGTACATTTTACATGAGAGAGGCATCTTATGTGTATCTCATCAATTTGCTCAGGAGTGGCGGGTCTTTGCAGATGAATAACGTATGCAATTAATAATATTGAGCNTAGGCATCTCATGTGTATCTCATCTATTTGCTCAGGAGTGGCGGGTCTTTGCAGATGAATAACGTATGCAATTAATAATATTGAGCCAGATCCTGAGGTTATTGTTTGGTTTTTTTACTCAGTTCTTGCAGAGGCAAAATCCTCACTAATTTAAAAGGGAGTTTTGCCCAAGTAAGGGCTGAGTAAAGGCCTCACAATTTGACCCGTTATTATTAATTATCATTCTTTTTATTATACAGCCAGATCCTGAGACGCTAAGCACCCCCAAAATCCCATTGACTTCAGCAGCAATTGCAGATTCTCAGCACCTTTCAGGATTTAGCCCACAGCTTGTCTCTCACTGCTGAAGAGATGGC
>QXTE01000189.1:1630344-1701174 GCA_003942145.1 Platysternon megacephalum
GTCCGGGGGGCTCTGCATTTTAATTTAATTTTAAATTAAGTTTCTTAAACATTTTAAAAACCTTATTTACTTTACATACAACAATAGTTTAGTTATATATTATAGACTTATAGAAAGAGACCTTCTAAAAATGTTAAAATGTATGACCGGCACGCGAAACCTTAAATTAGAGTGAATAAATGAAAACTCAGCACACCACTTCTGAAAGGTTGCCGACCCCTGTTGTAGACTGATCCAGGAAGCTTCAAACGCCCGATTCTTCTTGATAGTAATTTTTGGACCCCTCTGAATTCTTCCAATTGGCTTTGTGCATGGCTATTTACACAGTATTTCTCCCCCCCCGCCCCTGGCCCCTGCCTCTGCCTTGCCAAGAATTTCCTCCACTGTTATTATTTGTGAAGCATGAAGAGAGTGATGACAAGCGAGGGATGTCATTAAACCATGCCGAGAGGAGATGTCATCCTCCATGCAAACATCTTCCTGACACTCCACTTTCAAACGATTTCAGAAACTGCACTCAGATGATTTCAGGTTGGGTAGGCCTGTCAGTTCTGATGGGGCCCATGCGTGTGCCTGGGTGCGGGAGACAGCTCCGTTGCTCTTCATCTGGCTGCTACATGCGCGCACGCAGACACACACACACTCTCTCACAACCACACCTGATTATTTCCGTGCCAGCCCAAGACAGATATCCTTGAAAGGCGGTTGGGAGACTCAAACTTTAGCTGGGAGTGAAAGCTTTAACATTTAGAGGTTTCTTATGTAATGCAAATGAACCAGAGAAGTGGAAGGCATCCCAAATGCCACTCAATGCATTTATAAAAAGATAAGGTGAATGTGTCCTACGCTACCATATCAATTCATTACCAAGTGTCAAGTAAGAGCCTGGAAGCTTGATTGGTTGATGAAATCACATGACCTAAGTGTTATCTTGCAAGAACACATGAAATTATTAAGCCTGAGCAGCCAGAATGTATAAATATACTGACAATTTCTACTAATCAACCAATCAAAGTCCAGGATTTCTTTGTTTCCCTTTATAATAAAAGCATTTTTATCTAATTTATAATTCAAGGGATTTTGCCACTTAATATATTTATATTATTTACTCTAATATCTATTTGAAGTCCTTTGTTTATGTATTATTCATTTGATCTTTGTTTTCGGTCTCCATTGTTAACCTCAAATGCAATTTTAATAGCCTCCAGGTCAGAGCTCAGGGAAGCAGGCACTTTGATGCTGTGTTAATTCACTGACAAAAGGACGTGAAGTTTGCATGAATAAGGAAGCTTTTAAAAACACAATTTCAAATCAGCACCCCCAGGACTGAGCTGCATAAGAGCTGGTGTATGCAAAAATTTAATGTAGACAAAAAATTCCCTAATGCTTTTGAACAGCATTGGAGAAGAAAATGTACTGATATGGATAGCCTATGCCTAGGGCATAAGCCAGCATCCACTGAGATCCGTGGAAACATTTCCAGTGACTTCAGTGGGCATCGGATAAGGTATTTAGGGCACCTTCCATTTGAGAATCTCAGCAGGACTACTTCCATGAGTAAAGGTAAGCAGTGCATAAATGCTTGTAGGATCATGGACTTGATAAGTACATGGCACATTGGGCACTACAATGGGTGTTTTCTACCAGGCTTCTCTGGCACATTGAGCAGTGCAGGACAACCAGGACCTTATGCAAGGTGTATGTAACACACAGCTTTTGTGTGTCCTGTCACATGATAACAACCTTATTCTGCGACCAGCTAATGGTTTTACTGCAATATCAGAGACCTAGGGGTTTGGTGCGGATGGAAAGGACCCAGGTTCAGTCCCCCCAACAGATATTTTATTTTATTTTTGCTAGATTCACCTAGTATGTTTTGCAGCAGTTGAGGAGTTTAAAAAGGTGTAGGGGTTTTATTTCAGCCTCGTAAAATCCTTGTGGATGTTACTAGTGTTTCTAGATAACAGCACAGCTGCAGCTCTCTTACCAATGAAGAAATATGCTTGTCCAAGAGGCAAGCTCATGTAGTCTGTGTAGCAGGGAGGAATGCAGCAAATAATGCTAACTTGAGCATACCACTGCTGCCCACTGGGAAGTTGGCCTGGGCAGTTAGTGGAAGTATAAAGTGATCAAAGGAGAAGAGCGTTGAAAGTGACAGGCAGCAGATGTAAATAGAGTTAATTTTGTGTGAGAACCCACAACATTCCATGTTAATGACTGTCGCTCTCTGTTCTCCATGAGACGAGGCACTGCTAAACGAGAGAGAGTGAGATGGAGGGTCCAAAAATAGCAAGGTGAAGACAGAGGCTGCTGAGAAGCAGCAGCCGCAGCAATCACACAGAGAGCATATTTATATCAACAGACCCATGAGCTAACCATCCAACATCAGGTTACACTGGTGACTGGCATTCCAATAATACCTAAGATACTTGTGGAAGTCTGTACAGAATTTTAAAAAAAAAAAAAAAAGGAAGGACATGGGAAGTAAATTATGCATCTCATATTTCAAAGAGAACCCTAGCAGAGGCCGGTGGAAATAAATAGATTTACGGTGCTGGTAAGCAACAGTGGGTACCACAGTGGCTTGCTTTCTTCTTTTCATTCTTTCGCCTTCTCCTGCCCCTGCTTCTCTCTCTCTCTCTCTCGTATCTATTCCCCTTCAGTTCAAAAATTCAGTCTTTTCATTGGCTTGGAACAAAAACTTCAATGGAGAGGGTGTGTATTTTTTTCTAAATTAATCAGTGGCACAGGACTAGGGTTATACTTGAGATGACACTATTTATCATAATGTTTGGTGGCATAAAACTTTCCTCAGGAAAATCCCTGGCGGTTTTTGTGATTATTCTCTGCCCAGAAGTGAATTGTTCTCAGAAATTTGAAGTATATCTATTGAGTTGTTTTGGAGTTTCTCATTGAACTCAAATTGTGGATTCCTGTGTTTTTAGAGCCAAAGGTCCAGACTTCTGTTCCCTTTGCTGTATATGTGCAGCCTGTCTGATGGTTATCTGTGTTTAAGTCTGTGACCAGAGATTCATTATCTACCTGAAACAGAAATAGGAATGTAGGAAAACCATGGTCCAGCTATTCCAGTATCCCATCTTTGAGAGTAGTCAGTTCCAGATCCTTCAGAGGTCCATGGATAACTTTGAAACAACATGTCTCTGAGGGGAAGTATCTTACTGACCCTATTGGAGAATTCTGGCTAAAAAATATGAATTATATTCAAGCCATGTTGCTTAAACATCCAGAGATATTGCTTAAATATCCACAATTGGCTGCCAGCTGGTTTAACTTAGTACAGAGACCCACAAAGAGTCAATAAGTGGCTGAAGTTTGTCTCCATTGTCTTCTGGAGTTATGGTCTTCTTAACAGATGGACAAAGCTCAAAAGACTTAGGGGAGAGAGGGTGCAGAAACAATCTATTTGTATTCAGACACCCTCAGACTACAGAATCTGAATTCAAACCTGGATAGCAACGCCCATCCTGGGTTCAGAATTTTCAAGTCCTGTTCAGATAACCATATAGAGGTTTAGAAGTGAAATCCTGGCCCTATTCAAGTCAACAGGAGTTTTTCCATTGACTTCACTGAGACCTGGACTTCCCACAGATGTATAGCTAAACTATTAGAAATCTTTCAAATTGGGATGGAAACAATGTGAGAAATAGCTTCCTCACTAGATTTCCGATACTTCCTGTCCCATTAGGAAAAACAGGGGAAGATTTTCTCATGCAACAGTGGTCACCATCCTGAAGTCATCTTTTGTCTGCAGTGGTATCTGAAATTACCACACTTTCCCCTCACCTACAGTTAGGACAGGAGGAGACTGTGTCCTCTACCGGCAAATGTCATATTAATGGAATCTGATGTATCTCAGCTATTTTAGTTCCAGTGGTATCATGAAATTTCAGAACCTCAAGAAAATACCTGGTTCTCAAAATGGGTGGGGAGCAGAACTGATCAGAAAATGGTGGTGGAGGGTGTGAAACATCAACAATTTTGGAGTAAAGCAGACACTTCACTCAAAAAAAAAATCATATTGTCAAAAACCTAATGTTCCATTACAAAAAATTAAAAATTCACTCAGTCCTAGGAGGGGAGGTTGGATTATTTTAACTGGTTCAGTCAACCCTCTAGTTGTGGCCAGACATCATTTCTATTTACAGGAGTGAGACACATTCTTCTGCAAGATGAAAGGGAAAAGGAAAATCTGCAGATTTTTGAGGCACTGAATGAATGGGTATCTTCTCCCCTTCCCCCTGTATCTGCCCCTTGCTCAGGTTTGAAAAGAGTGTGACTGCATGCAGTGAAGGTATCCTGCTGACTTGGAAGGGAGATGCAGGAGGGGAAAAGAGAAACAGAAAGAAAAAGAAAAGAAAAAGAAAATTCCACTTGATTAGCCTGTTAGCGCTGGTTGGATGTGACAACTCTTTGAATATGGATGAAGCCTACAAGAGGGATGATCTGCCAGCAGTAGTTGTTACCAAGGAAGTAAGTGATACTGGAGGTTAAAGGTCACCTGCCTTGCAGGCTAATGAAGGAATTCTAGGAGACAGAGCATTTCCATCTGATTAATACAAGGCTGTAATTCATGGCCTTCCCACCCTCACATCTTAACCATTCTTCTTTTCAAAATCAGATCGAGGCTATGGTTGTTATTGCAAGTGGGATGTGAAAGAGAACGTCCTAAGAAGAGATTCTCCCTTTGTAGGTATTATTTTGCCCAGTAACTTGTGCCGCTTTTACCCTCCCGCACAGAGTCTGAAGGAAAAACAGCCCAACATCTTCTCTCCCTGCAGACACTCTTCCAATTGTGCTGTTCGCTCAAGGTCAATTCTGATTTTCAGCATGTCAGGGAAATAAATGCTGTTGTGGTTAGAATGGGTTGATCAAACAGGCACATATAAGCGTACGTCTGTGGAGGGGGGCAGCAGGAAATGCTTTATCCTTAAAGGTAAAGATGGGTTGGTGAACGCAAAGAAAATAACCCAAGAATTCTCAGGACACTCTCTGTAGACAGGGACCACTGGGAGCATGCCATCTGGAAGGCAGGTTCTATGTTGAGCATGGTGTATCATGTTTGTTATTGAACAGCTCATGAAGAGGACAGGCTTGGGATAATCATAGAAGTGCAGGATTGGAAGGGCCCTCAGTAGGTCATTAGTCCAGGCTCCTGCACTCATGGTTGCCGTTTAGGACTCCATCCTGCTCCCATTGAAGTCAATGAAGGCAAGAATGGGTCTCTAATTGGCAGTATGGGCAGAGGCTTGAAAGCAGAACCAGAGGGTAGGGAGTGGCAGTTTGGAGTCTGCCGACTGGTGGCCAGACACCAGAGTGGAATAGAACATGTGACAGTATACCCCATCCAATAGGCAATATCGGCCCCACCCTGCAATCGTTTAGACAGACAAAACTCCCACTGAAGTTGGTGCACACAGCAAAATGAGGCCTGGAGCACAGGCGAGTGACTGCACATTAGTGAATCTAAGAGCAGAACTGTTGACCCAATGGGGCATGGACAGCAGGACTTCCAGCTGAGTCAAAAGGGACTTAGCCTGTCTCAGCTGGAAATCACTCTTTGCAAGAGCAGACCCTCGGCTGGTGTAAATCGGTGCAATTCCATTGACTTCAGCGGACCTACATGTAGTATCTTTGTGAAGATCAGGTCCACATATTTTACAGGAGGGCCAAAGGCTTTGACTGACTTCTGTGCAGTAAGTATGAGTATTTACCCAGCATTTCTGAATGTGATACAGATACAGTCAATGAGGGGCCATGAAGGGTGGAATTTGGTGAGTGAGTCTGATGCTGCACGGATTTCATTGCAGGCTCATGCTCAATATATTTCGATTGGAGATGAGGATAAAGTGTTTTCCCCTGTACTGAAACAGAGAGCTGCTGGAACTTTTCCATTGTTGAGCTATCGCTCAAAAACTTTGCTAGACCATCAATTGAAACTGCACAATTGAGAAAAGATGCATACACTGAGCACAGTAGTCCCAGGGTAACAACTGCACATGGATAGTTAAGGGGTTGTAGTGATGTGATGCATCTATCCCAGGGTGTTGTGAATAAAGCGTTCTTTCCCGGCTCCCTTTGAAAGGGGAAGAAAGATGCCTAAAATTTCTTATCCTAGCCCAAGTTGACTGAAAGGAGCTCTGTGCTTTTCTGCTGAAGCTGGGTATAATTTAGTCTCCTTGTATAACGTTTTATTGAGCCCGCACTTTCAAAGATACTGTAGCAGAATTTATTAACAGACTTTACACTCCACTGGCGTGAAGACTTTACTCACCGTCTGATAAAGGCAAAAGCTGGAACAGGGTTATATACTAGCTTTTTTAATTGATTTGATCTTTTGTATTTTTTTACCCCTTTTCAGTGTGTGTGCTTATGTAAGTATGCATGTGGCTATGTGTACCTCAATTATTCTAATCTATCACTGTATTTCAAGGGCCTGATTATTAAAAAAAAAAATCAGGTGTACAATTGTGTGTGGAAAAATTGTGCTCACAATTGCACATCTGATTGGAGGTAACATGATTCTGTATGGAAAGTGGGTATTTGCATGTTTACATTTTAAATGACAAATGTTTAAATTTGTGTGTACGGTCGAGGTCCTCTGCTTGCAGAAATTACATGTGCAATGTGCTGTCGTGGAACTAACATTTAGAAAACCAGATCCTAATTTCCTGTGTCGTGTCCCGAGAACTTTGAGGAAAGAACTTTACAAAACAATTGGTATTATTAATACCAAAACCAAATCCAAATCCCTAGATCTCAAACCTCCCAAATTCGGGGACATTCTAGGACACTGGGATTCTGGCATGAAGTCCTGAACCCATTTTTTTTTTTTTTTTACATGTGTATGTGCATAATATGTAGACACGGACACAGGACTAGATTCTGCCATCCTTTCTCACATTGAGTAGTACCTTACCCTGTGAATGGTTCTATTGAAATCAATGGGATTGCCTGATAACTAAAGTACTGCTCAGTAGATGGATATGGGTATCAGAATGTGGCCCGTGGATTTTCAAAAGTGCTCAGCACCGACAGCTCCCACTGAAGTCAATGGAAGTTGTGGATGCTCAGCACCTTTTAAAACTAGGCATGTAGATTGATCAGGCATGTAGCTAGATGATAGATAGACATGCAGAAGATGAAGAACACTATGGACAGTTCTATTTATCAGTTTCTCTCCACATACGAGCCTACAATTTGTCATAACAGATGGGACCAATGATCCATCCAATCCAGTATCTTGCCTCCAGCAGTGGTCTGTGCCTGGTGCTTAAGAGGAATGAGATAACCCACCCATATAGCACCTGGACAACTGTGCAGTGATGAAGCTGGGCGGGGAAGAATTCCATCCCAGACCCGGCAGTGGTCCTCTCATGTCCTGAGGGGAAGAACATCTGGGCCCGGCCCTCGGCTGGTGTAAATCATCGCTGTTCCATTGAAGTCAATGTGGTAATGTTGATTTACACCAGCCGAGGATTCATCTCTCTTTTAGTTTTTAGGGAGCATAAACTGCAGGACATCATTGGTCTGTAATGCAGAATGAGGCCCTGCTCCTCACCCCAGCACATCCAGAGCAAACTTGTTTGTCTTGATGACTCGTAACTAAACCCTTTGATCTCCGCACAGTTGTGGAGGGAGGCAGGGACATGGCGAGTCAGGTCTCTCGGATTAGGCAGACGGGCGAATGCTTTACATTTTGGATTTCTCGGCTGTTGCCTCAGACTCCTAAATTGGCTCTTTCTTTGGAAGGCCAGCTGGCCAGTCAGTGGTTCAGTTCCACGGCTCCATAGCGCTTTCGCACGAAGGCATTTCCGCACAGCACATTTCATTCCCCGAGACGCTCTTGAGCCCCAGCATTGGGGATTTGCATCTGTAAAAAGGACAGCCAGAAGGAGACAGCCAGGCTAAGCTTTTGTAGCTGTCACCGGTGCTGTATTTGTTGACCCTCACCTGCGTAGCAATGCAGCCCGAGATGAAACAAAAGCGCTTTCCTCTTGACAACCTGTCCCCTTCCCCTTGCTCCCCTTCTTCTAGCCGGGAAATCAAAGCCATGCTCTCCCACTGTTCGCGATACAAATCCTAGATTAGATAACCACAACCAACAAATATTTAACAGCACTAGCGCTGGGGATGGATCAGCATCTGCTTTAATTAAAAATCTACTTCCATTGATTTTTTTTTTAAAAGAACACGTTTGAAAGAAAATGAAGAAAATGCTTCCCCCCCGCCCCAGTTCATTGCATGGCATGTGCGTCTGGGCTCTTAGCGCCAAATAAGCCTTTGATCATCTGATTGCTGTCTAGGAAAATAAAACAATTGACTAGGTTTTGTCTTTTTGCAAACACGGGAGTTGGGAGGAGGGCTGGACTTCTGGGCGACAAAGCACAATAGAAACGTCAGAAAAACGCGGGGAGGGCGAGAGAGAGGAGAAAATAAATTCAAAATCACAGCTGGTGAAGAAAACAGACTATCGGTGCCCACCGGCTGTAAGGACCAAGTGCACAGGCACAAGCTGGGGATAAAAATACCGTACAAGCTGCTCCCAGCCATACTGAATTCCTCTCCGAACATGGGTAACAATTACAAGCATTTTACCCTATTAAAATTGCACTAAAGCACCGGCACACGCTCGCGAACCAGTATTCACCAGGAGCGTGCACTTCTCCTCTCCTCCTCGAGTGGTAGAATAATATACAGCGCAGTGCAGAAAGAGAAGGATGGTCTGGTGGGCTCAAGTCCCTCCTCCGCCATGAGCTTCCTATGTGACCGTAAAAATGACTTGGAATCTCGGTGCCTCAGTTCCCCGTCAGTAAAATGGGGATAACAGAACTGCCCTCTTCACAGGGGCATTGTGAGGTTCTCAGGTACTCTGATAACGGGGCCCAGATAAGTAGCTATGACTGATAGCGTGCACTGGATATTCAGCTGGTGTCATTTGCTGTACATCGGTTGACTTAAACGGTGCTATGCTGATTTGCACCCGCTGAGGACCTGGCCCTCTAGATTGTAAGTAATTAAACTTTGAGACCCCCTGAGAAGTATTACAGGTGGTGACAGTGAGGCAAAGAAAATCACTTCTCCAGGCCATAGAGAACTAAGTCAGAACGAGGCCCGGGGGCCAGTTCAGAAATGCACTTAACCATGTACTGAAATCTGACCATGCATGTGCTTGCATACTTTGCTAAGGAAAGATGGACTTAAGCATGTACTTCAGGGCTTTCCTGAATCAGAGCCTTAGAG
This sequence comes from Platysternon megacephalum, assembly GCA_003942145.1. Lineage (NCBI taxonomy): Eukaryota > Metazoa > Chordata > Testudines > Platysternidae > Platysternon > Platysternon megacephalum. The sequence goes on from QXTE01000189.1 coordinate 1,639,606, forward strand.
ATTAAGTATTCACAGGGTTCAGTCCACCATATCACGTTTCCTCTGTCACCCACTATTGCATGAGAGAAAGACATCTATCGCCTCAGTTTTACCTTGTGCATCTCAGCGCAGGGTAATTTAGCAGCAGCCAGGAGAGGTCAGGAAACGTGTCTCTGAAACGATGTTTTTAGTAAAACTGTGTCATTAGGTCCTGTTAAGGTCACGTAAATGGCGGGCCAAAGCCTCTCATCTTTGCTCAGGCACAACTCCCATTGATCTCGACAGAGGTTTTGCCTGGGGTAAAAGGGAGGTGCCTCTTCACAGCTCAGCCCCTTTCTCTATCATGAAACAAACCCAACACCTCAGGTGTGAACACCCACGAGCCTTTGGGGAAGCGTGGATCCAGATCCGAATCCAAACTTTGCAGCTCAGAAAAGCCTCCTTCTAGAAAGGTGCAGACTTCATGGTTTGTGGGGGATATAAGCTGAAAACGTGGATGAACAAGGAACTTCGACATGTTGTTGTTTGTATCCTCGATGTGTCTCCTAGAATAGCTTGTGCTCCAGGAATGGGGCTGGAGGTAGCCAAAAAGAGACAGCCACCTGTGGAAGAGGCTGACCACCTCGTATCCTCCAAGAAGATGGTCTCTCAGAGGTTTTGGAGTCTTCCCAGCTGGCTATCTCTTCAGACATCCAGCCCTTTGCTGCTAGCTATGCCTTGGGTATGGAATTTTGGAGCATGGGCCGTCCCGGGTGACATCTATTCATTCATGTCAGCTGCGCATTGACCTATATACATACACATGATTTTATATCAGAATTCCCAATAGCTCATGGTTTAAGGGTGAAATCTAATTTGGTATGGATGAGTTTTGCTTTGAGTTTGGGGGGTCAATTAAAAACCCCATTTCCAAGCTAATCTTAAGGGTCTGTTAACCCCTATCAATGAAACTCTGTGAAAACTGTTTCATGATCCCTGTCAAACCAAATCTGGCATTCCCACCACTTGATCACTCTTTGCAATAGTTCAGTCAGTGCATTCTGTTCTATTCTATAATTGGTTCTTATACCACACTCATCACTGTTGTATCACAGTACCTTCCAGTAGTGCATTGAGTGATGTGACTAGTATCTTCAGATGAGTAAATACTGTCTGCCTCTGTAAAGGTAGCGTTCTGAAGAGGAAAAGAAGTTGCAAAACCAGAGACAAATCATCACAATGTTGTGGCTTTCAAGAAAAAGTGTTTTCATTCTCTTCGACAAATTAGTTTTTTAATTAAAAAAGGTCATTTTTGCAATGAAAAAGCAGCCAAGCTCCATGGGATGAATTAATGAAAATTCACAGTATTTGAATAAGGGTCAGAACCTGAGGTGTGCTGTGTCCTAGGACACCATGAGGTTGGATGTTATCCACTGCAGCTGGTTGAAAATCATCGGAACTGCTTGAAAATGTTTGACTGGCTTTTTGAAATTTTGAAAAATGTCGACATTTGAGAAATTTCAATAGCTCTTGGGTAAACTTTCCAAAAGTGCTTAAGTGGCTTAAGCACCGATGACCCACTTTCATAAGTCACTTTGATGCTTAGATACCTAAGTCCAGTGGGTCTGAGGCTCCTAAATCACTTAGGTACTTTTGAAAGTTTTATCTTTAACTCTCCACACTTTACACCTCTTCCCTTCTGTATAATTTCCTTCTTAATAAGGCTGCTCCTCTTTCTGGATAGCCATGTGAAGGAGGTGCGTTCAGTTCCCACATATGTGCCCGGAATCCTTCTCACCAGTTGGACGGTGCTTTGGAAGAGGTGATGCAATTGATCTGGGGTAGAATTGAGATCTGGAAGCAGCTGCTGCACCTGGCTGAGCAGAAACAGGGACTGTTGTTTTTTTTTAAATGGGGGGCAGATGTTGAGAAACTCAGTCCCAGACAGCACCTCCCTCGGCTGTGATGTCTATAAATCACTCCTGTCTGGCATTGGTTAGGCCAGGGATGAACTCTGCCTTCTGCTTTTCTGGCAAATTTTGTTCATTTTGTCGTTGTTTTGTGCTCCTAATCCACTCCCATTGGATTTGTTTGTTTCACCCACCTGTTGCATCCTGTAATGTGCATTGTGAGTTCTCTGGGGCAGTGACTGTCTGTACAGTGCCAAGCACAATAGGGCCCTGATCCTTCATTGTGGTCCGTATCTGCTACTGCTGTAGAAGTAATACTAATATCGGGGTCTAATCCAAATCTCATTGAAGGCAGTTGGATCTCTTTCATTGACTCCATTGGGCTTTGGAACAGGCTTTCAGTCAACAACCAGCCACATTTGTGATGTCCACAGAAGTCTTAGGTCTATTCTTAGATGTGATGTCATAGGTGGAACCCCCGAGAAGTTGTATTTGCTGGTGGACAGAGCAGCATTTTGTCCCAGCTCATATTTGCAAATTCTTCTGAAGGCATCTTTTTTAAAAGGTAAATTTACACAAAGCCAAAGCTGGGGAGAGATTGAGGGGACGGCTTGTTTAAAGAAGCAATTTGGACATAAGCATTGATAGAAAATGGATGTATACCTTGAGTGCTGGAAACAACAGTATTTATGTGTTAAATTTATTTCCTACTACTGATGGATGGATGGATGGATGGATGGATGCTATCAGTGGGCTTCTGCTCAGGTCAATAGTAACCAATGGCCATTTAGCAGCCTATGTCAAATGTGTTGGTGAGTATAGTCCATTTCCTATTGGCTATGTGTCAACATCACAAATACCCACTGACCATGAAGCTAACGATCTGCGCTCAAAGAGACTGAACTTACCTACCACGCCCATCCCATGTGGCACATTAACAAAGGGTAGCATTGAGGATTGTTATGTGGCTGTTCCCAGTGCCGTATCTGTTCTGTGGGTTAGTAGAGGACTTTGGTCTTCAGGATTGTCAATCTAGGTGTTTTCAAGAGCCCCAGTCTCTGAAGGGACACAAAGATATATGACAGGGATGAAGCAGAGAGGGGAAAAAGACATCTTTACTTGTGAGACATTAAAACCTTTAGTTTCCCAATTCAAAATCCCCAGCAACACCTTTTGAACATTTTGTGACTCATAGCAAGAATTTTGCCATCAAAATAATTTATTCTCTCACTCCCACTATGGGGGCTTCTTATTAACTAGTAACAAGAAAGCGGCCAAAGTTTATTTTAGGAACCAGAGCAAGGAAATCTGTCCTTTGTGATGCTGCCTCTCTACTGGTTCATTACCTCCCCTTTGTAGCTGGCTAGCACATCCATGCGTGAGCGCACGTGTGTGCCATCTGTGTTAATACATATGTATGTGTATTTTTACATATCAGTTCTATAGGGCTCAGCAACATCAAAAGGAACCTGGATAATCAGAGCAGAAGATAGAAAAGATCAAACAGAATATCTTTTAAACAGATCTGTGAAGCTTAATTTTCATCCAATGTTACTGCAGGAGCTTTTCCTTCTCCCCCCCCCACCCCCCTTAACTTCCATGAGTTTCTTTGATCTGTTTTGATGTCTTTTTCAGCTCCTCTTTCAAAAATAATTCTTTTAAAATCTTTTTTTCCCCTTTCCTTTCCCCCAAAGTCATGAAGGCTTCTATGGGTAAAAAACTAGCTGTATGCAATACCTCAGCCCCCTCCCCCAATACCTTCATACTCCCTGTTCAGCTGAGGACCTTTGACTTCAGGGGAGATGGATGAAATAAAAAGGGCACCGAATGCAATGTTATTGCCTTCATTTCCGGGATTTTCCTCCTCGTCACTGTAAAGTCCTCTTCAGCTTTTGTACGGGGCTTCGTTTGAGGTGATTGTTTTTCTGTCAGCCATTAAACTATTTGTTTCACAAATAGACACAGGGCAGGTTTGATTTTAAACCTTGGTCGCCTTTTCTCATTGATCACAAGGTGGGAGTCGGCGTCGGGAGACCTGGGTTCTAATCATGATTCTGCTGCTGCCTCGCCAAGTCCCCTAATCTCTCTGTCTCCGTTTCTCCCTTTTTACATCTGGTAAATTTACACTGACTTGGGTGACATTCAGAGGGCCCCCCAGAAGACTCTGTGCACTGTTTGCACCACGCTCCGAGTCCTGAGGCCTTCAAATACCTTCTGTGCTGCAGGAAGGAAGGGTTCTTCTTTTTACAGGGAGTCAGTATTAGTCAAGGAAAGTCAGCCTCTAGGGCAGGAAAGCTCGGGCCAGAATTGTGAAGGTTCCAGCCCTGTCATACCCCATGTTACGGTTCTAAGTAGGGTTAAGTTGTGGGCGGGGCCTTGTGTATCAGGGCTGAATTTCAGCTGGCGTGGAAATGGGTTTTCGTCACACATTGGTTCTCCTCGGGCTGGGAAACAGCCTGTCTGACAGCATCGTGGCTCTTCCCTCTGGCCCTTGCGGGGTTTTAAGAGGGTTCAGGATTGTGGGTGGAACGGTGCCCATTAACCCACGCTGACTCGACTCCAGAACCAGTCTCCTCTACCCCAGATGCCAGCAGTCACTGCAGTCACCCTCTGCAGTCCCTGCTACGCCACCCCATCCCCTCGCTCTTCTGCCCCGGCCTTAGTCCATCCATGACACTTGGTTAGAGGGGGGGAGAGTGAACTGACATTCGTGCTCCTTTCCCCCATCAAAACCAGTTCTAAAGAGACAGAACTATATGGATGGCAGCAGGTCGGATTCCACTGGGAGGTGCCACAGCCTGTAAATCCCCCTCCTCCCCGATTCGCTCCTCCCATGTCTCCCAGTTGCAAACCGTGGTTTAAACCGGCTTTTACTATCGTCATCGTAAATGGCAGCCGGCTTGCAAGAGCCCCTTTGCCTGCGAAAAGCAGCTCTGCAGCACCACAAGGCACATTCTCTGCGGTATACAGCAGCTGCAAGAGAAAGCTAAACAAAATCGATTGGGCAAAATTGGGTTGAATTTATGTGGTGGTTTGTTAGAGGGGATGACAGTCAGCTGGGGACTGAGTAGAGGATGCCAGAATCATTTTCCTCTGGACCTCGAGTGGGCTCCAGGCATGGTCTGATGGACTGCAAGGCTCTTGTTTCATCCATTAAGCTCCCTCCACACTCCTCCATCTTCCCCTCTCCAAACCAGTAGCGCCTTAGCAATTTTAGCTCCGGCCCTGTGTTCCCAATTAATATGATTTCAGCCTCCCTGAGTATTCTCGGAGCTGAGATAAAATGTGGGAAGTGTAAATACCGTATACACACACACACCGTACTCACGAGAGTGGCTAGTCTTTGACGCCACGGTTCTAGCAGCAAGTCGGTGAGTTTGTAGGTAATAAAGAGGAGAAAAACTGAACTATTAAAGCACAAGGTTTTCATAAAACTGAAACTGCCCTGCAGATTGCAAATTCATTCCAACGCCAACCGAAACACTAATAATAATAATTGCAGTTCTCAGGCTTTTCAAGTAATTTTTCATCCAGCAGCCTCCTACGAAGTACAAAGCCATCTCACGCCTGTCAGCCCAGCTGGGCTGTGCTCAGTCCGAGACACGGGGTGCCGGAAATTTAATCCTGAATTTCCCAAATCTAATCGAAATGGCACAAGCCATGATTAATAATTCACCACTTTATTACTGATCCGATGCCTCGGACTATCACAGCGCCTGAATAATTGATTCGCCAAGAGGGGCGATATATCCTTTCCTAAAGTGGGGAAAGTTTGACCGGAGAGTTGCCGAGTAAAGCTGTCTAAATGCTTTTAAATAGTTTGAGCCTACATCTCTGGCATTCAGTCCGTTTCTGAGGACAATCCAGGAAGAAGGAGCCAGAGAAGTTTTATACCCACCCACCACAGTACATGTGGAATAAGGATAGAAACATACCTAGAGAGAAAGCTTTATATTCAAACACTGCAGCACACATAGTATAGCTATAGAAATGTACATGGAAAGAAAAATTTACACTCAACCCCTGCTGTTCTAATGGAAGAGGGAGGGAAGGAAAGGCAGAAAACAAAGACAATAAACAGAAAGAGACACAGCGAAAGAAAGTTGTCTATCCTAGAATCATAGAATATTAGGGCTGGAAGAGACCTCAGGAGGTCATCTAGTCCAATCTTCTGCTCAAAGCAGGACCAACACCAACTAAATCATCCCAGTCAGGGCTTTGTCAAGCCAGGCCTGAAAAACCTCTAAGGATGGAGATTCCACCACCTCCCTAGGTAACCCATTCCAGTGCTTCACCACTCTCCTAGTGAAATAGTGTTTCCTAATATCCAACCTAGACCTCCCCCACTGCAACCCCCACTCCTACCACAAGAGTATGGATATATGTTGATGTAGGGTCCAGTCAAACTACTGCTAAAGTTAACTGGAAACCTTTCATTGATATTAACAGGAATCGGCTCCCCTCCAATCCCACAGGGTACAAATAATTCCCATTGACTTCAGTGGGGCATGTCTACACTTCAAACTGGAGCCATAATTCCAGCTTGAAGAGACATACCCACACTCACTCCGCTCAAACTAGCATGCTAAAAATTGAGCATAGCTGTAGTGATCCGAGCAATGGGAGGGGCTAGTCACCCAAGTACAATCCTGTCTGAGATGTTGGGTACATAGTCAAGAGGCTAGCCCCGCCCACTGCTCACATCATCGCAGCCACACTCTATTTTTAGCACGCCAGCCGGCTCGAGCACAGCTGGCGTGGGTATGTCTGCTCAAGCTGGAATTCACACCTCCCGCTCAAAGTGTAGACATACCCTGAGAGATCCTGGGAGAGGGGGAAGAGTTGGGCTCTGTGGCTTTGATTCCAAGGGAGCCAAGGAAACACTTTGTTTCTGGCTTTGGCTCATGAGCGTCCGTGCTTCCCTGAGTCTCACTTAGAGTTTGGAAAATCAAAGCAAAACACCAAGTTTTGCCTTGTCTCAGGCTGCAAAATAGACACGAGTCTGTTCTGCAAAGTTCAGGTCCCGATCCTAAAGTCCCCAAAGTTCGGAGGAATGTTTGGATGAGAGGTGGGCAGTTCAGACCATTGTGGAGTCCATGGAACCAGATCCGAACCTTAGAGTTTAAGGTCAGAAGGAACCATCAGCTCATCTAGTCTGACTTGCTGTATATCACAGGCCACTAAATCCTACACCTGGAAGGTGTTTGGATCCAGGGTTTCAGGCTGGAACTCTCTCTAGGACAAGAAGCAATGGGCTTAAATTGCAGCAAGGGCGATTTAGGTTGGACGTTAGGAAAAAAACCCTAACTGCCAGGGTGGTTAAGCGCTGGAATAAATTGCCTCAGGAGGTTGTGGAATCTCCATCATTGGAGAGTTTTAAGAGCAGGTTGGACAAACACCTGTCAGGGATGGTCTAGATAATACTTAGTCCTGCCATGAATGCAGGGGATTGGACTAGAAGACCTCTCAAGGTCCCTTCCAGTCCTACACTTCTATGATTCTAGTGAAAAATCTTCCTAGTTTTGCATGATTTTCAACCAGAACCATAATTCTCCTTTGTCTGTCATTTCATCTCTCTATGCTTCACTTCCTCTATCTGTAAAACAGGAGATCATGAGACCTACCATTGTAAAGCACCTTCAGATTTCTGGATGAAAAGCACTAAAGGAGTGCTAAGAACTATAAATATCATCATCTAAATGTGGGGATGGATTTATGATAGCCCCACACAAGTATATTTTTGCAGCATCAATGGAAGCTTAGCCATGTCATTTTAATGGAAACCATGACACTAATAACACAAGCAATGCTTTGAAAATTATACAGGAGGGCTAACATTTCTTTAACCCTTTAACTTCTGCCAAATGTGCGAGGTGGACACAGGTTAACCAGCAACCAGCCTAGTTCCTGTATAGTTCTGAAAAGTTTCATGGGGCACGGAGACAACTTCCGCAGATTTTACACATCCAGCACCTGGGATTTGGCAGGGAAAGACCACACCTTTGAGGCTACCCAGAAATCATGCTTTTTCACTGATGTCCAGTTTATTTAAATACGATGGACTGTACCCATAAGATAGCAGCAAAGCAGTTAAGGGGTTAACATAATTGGAGTGGTTTTATTTATTTATTTTCCTTTGGGTGGTTAAATAGAAAGCAAGCCTTACTGCCTTATTACTATCATTGTGCTGAGATATTACATTAAAGGAGTTCAGGGTTTCAAATTGAATGTCAAATATAATATCGCACTGGAAGCTTGAAGTGTGCAGCTGAGCTGCTCAGCTCCGGAGGGTTCAGGCAGTTAATGTGACTGTCCAATAGCATGCAAACCAAGTGATCTCCAATTCAGCCCAGTGAGTTTTCTTCGGATGCTCGCTGAAACTTACCAGGGGGGAAAGAGAAGAACTGATGGCTGTCAGGCGGCTGAGGACGTAGAAAAAGGGAGTTCAGTGTAACAAATTGATTGTAGAGAAATTGATTGGAGCAGTCTATCGCTTCAGCTTTAGCATCCAATCATAACTAATCAACCCTTTGTCACTTCAGACTGGAGCAAGCATTGCTGTGGGGTGGGGGAAGAGAGAGAATATCGTTCATTTTCTTTGGTGGAAAAGTTCTTAGTTGGAAAAGAGCCGTGGGAGTTGCCTTTGGAGTAGATAAGACATGATCACAATTTACCTTGAATTCTTCATTATTTTCCTCTTCTGGCCTGATGGCCTGATTTTTTCCCCTCAGTAAACACCTGATAGAGTATCTCAGATGAAAGGGAAGGTCCCTGACTCAATTACTTCCAAAGGATGCTACAGGGTAGGACCAAATTTCAGTGTGTTTTTCACTTCGAAAGAGCCTGTGAGCTATTCAGAGAGCAACCTCCAGATGAGACCAGCTTGGCCCAGTGTAAGGAGTTGTTATAATGAAGCGCTCAAGAGTTAATCCTTCATTCTTCTGATTTCTTCAAGGTTCTGGGTGGGGGAAAACTAGGTGATATTCAGCTTCCATAACTCCATTGACTTCAGTGGAGTTGTGCCCATTTTTATCAAAGTCGAATTTGTGCTTAGCTCTCCAGCGAGACACAAACACAATCACGTCTCAAGTGGCAGGAAAAGGTTATCAACTTGACCCATGCTGCTGTTCACCACAAACCATGCTCTCAGGTTGCCCTTGAATTGTAGATCACAGGCTCAGAACATGTCTGCTCCTCATGTGTCCAGTGGGGTGAAAAAGGAGTCACATGTTCTCAGATCTCTAAAGTACCTTTAGCTTATGTGATAATGCTTCTGCTGACTTACCAAGAGGTCCCCAGCCCAAGTCTCAGCTGAGACTAATGTGTGGAAGACATATGCTGAAAAGTGAGTCCAGCCACCGATTGGGGTTGAGATCTAAAGAGATTTCCCGTGTCTGGCCACCGACTGGCACACAGAACATCACAGACATGTTCCAATTCGCCAGCTCACTCGTGGTACACCTCGTCCCCAAGGCCACAATTCAGCAGATCATTTGAGTGCATACCGAGGTACAGCAAAGCACTTAAGCACATTCTTAAGTCACATAATATAATATATGGAGATATACCTATCTCATAGAGCCCGAAGGGTCATTGAGTCCAGCCCCCTGCCTTCACTAGCAGGACCAATTTTGCCCCAGATCCCTAAGTGGCCCCGTCAAGGATTGAACTCACAACCCTGGATTTAGCAGGCCAATGCTCAAACCACTGAGCTATCCCTCCCGCCCCTTAAGCATGCACTTAAGCACTTCACTGTATGGGTATGGACTGCTGAATCCGGCCCATGCTAGGACAAATGACAGTGGAATCACTCAAAGAGAATCCTGGAATTCAAGGAGGTGCTTTTTCTGTGTAAGGAAGGCAGGAGTGTGTTCAAAACAGATGGATACAAAATACAACCCAGCAATATAATTAAACGATTTCCAGTGGGCAGCTCATTGGGTGTGACAGGGATGCCATGAAACAGCTCCAGAAATACAATGTCTTTTGTTCTTCTACCTTAACCATGTCCTTGCAGGTCAATGAAGGAAGGTGGCAACTTTAGCTGATGCCGTGTTTGCTTACTGTGTTGCATGTTATGCTGGAAACGAATTAAAAACAAAAAAACAACCCAGTAGGGTTAAGTTTGCATTTTATAGCCCTGTTGGGAAATAACATGGCAGGAGCAGCTCACTCATCTACAGATGCATTATATTTCGTGACAAACTATGGTGCGTTCAGAACATCCATCAATCATAGAGATAATTTTCCATCTCATCAATTATGCAAATTAAACCACAAAAACTATGTTCAAATCACGGTAAGGCCCTGACATAAACCCAGGAAAGCGAGGCAACTCAGAGTTCAGTTTGAAATCTCATCCTCCCTCCCTGCGCCCTGGCGTGCACAGGTATTGCAGTAGATGTGGCATGCATGGGCCACCGTGACCAATCTGTGTTCTCATTCCTGCACCCACACCGGTCTTCATCAAAATTGCACACAAAGCGAACTGCATGCACAGCCGCACGGGGAACACAACTGAAGATGTTTTGCTCCGAAACCTCCACCAACTGAAATTCTCCATTCACTGCCAATAGTAGCATTGGGCCTTTCATCCTTTTCGTAGGCCACAGATTAATATAATTGCAAACATTTTGGCAGGTGCATAGCAGAAGGCAGAGTCCAGCTTATACAAACGTCAGCTAATACTTCTAGCTCCTTCTGTCTAATGACCAGTGGACAGCCTCATTCTTTCAGAAAGTCCTCTACAACAGCTGGACACAGGGGTGTGAATTAAATAGTTCACAACGCAGAGGTCAAGATGACAGGAAGGTCTAGGGGCAAGATTAGGGTTGGCATTTCAGGACTTTGGATCACTTTTGCTATCAAAGCCATTGGCTTCTAACCATTAATATGTAGTCATGGTAAAACCCATTCAAGATAGAATCCATTTTGTTTCAGATTATAAACCAATCGCTAATTGATGGGGTTAGCGCAAAACTTCTCCATATGCATAAGTATCCACTTCTGATATCTCGCACCTTCCTCTGAAGTATCTGGTCTGGTCACTGTCAGAGACAGGATATTGGACTAGCAGAAGCAGGAACCTGATCCAATATGGCAATTCCTATTTTCGTATACAATTTTGCTAAGTGATACTGGAGTACTCTGGTATTTTCAGGAATTTGCCAATTCGATCACTGGCAGCATGCAGTCATTTCAACCAGCAAGTACAGCTTTTCACAGCAAGAATCAGCAAAATAAAATGGGCAGAGGCTGAAATTTCACCCAGTGAAAAAGGAAGTTTATTGACAGAAAGAAACAAATATTTTCCGTTAGCCAGTGGAATAGGCAGCTTTTCACTTGAGATACAGGATTTCAAGAGAACAATTTTCCCTTTGCTAAAATCTATCTATCTATCTATCTATCTATCTATCTATCTATCTATCTATCTATCTATCTATCATTGTAGAATTTAGGCACCATGTAACAGGAAGAATATAGATATATATAGATATCCCTAAAGATTGTTTACACACACCCACACACCACAAAACTGACTTTCATCTGATTTACTACCAGTGGCACTGTTTCTCTACTGCTTTGATCACAAGTGGGTTGATTGTTCTTCCTGTCAGTTTGGTGGTCAAGCCTAAAAGTCTGGTACATGACCACAGGCTGTTAAGTGTAAGAGAAGAACCATAGTGGATTGAAACATGTCAATGAAGAAGTATTCTGGAGATAATTGACCAGTGCATTTATGTATTGCAATCGCTATCACGGTAGCTACATCACAGTGTGGTCACAGCAAACCCCTGCAAATAAAGCAAAATTAATTGTATAAATAAATCGAGTACATTAACTCAATGTGAGGATGGCAAGCGCCGAGATAGCCAATGTAACATACTAGTGAAAGTGACAGGACATTCTGTAGTCAGCGTAACATGCTAATGAAGGTAACAAAAAATGTTTATTCCATACAATGAGTGAACATCATATGGAAATATAGGAAGTTCGAGCCACATCCAACTTACCTTACCCATGCCACTTAACTAGGACTGCTTCTGCCAGGCAAGCCAGGCTGGACCAAAAATAGGTAGATTCCTCTACATACTAACATATTAGCTACATTATAGAGAGCTTTAAAAACAGAATTGATCTATCCTGTATCCGTCTATTAGAGTTGATCGAATAATATGAATCAAGCCCACAATGCAATGGTTTTGGTACATGAATCACTTGCAAAGCAGTCCCATTAACTGCGAATGCATCCTGTGTCCATGAGCATTTGCAGAATAGTTCAAGTGAACTTTATTTTCCCTTCACTAAATCCTTGGCTCTTTGCAAACTGTCCATCTTAGCCATTGAGTGGCTATTAGTTGTGGTGCGTGATTGGCCACATGGTATCGTTTTTGCTCCCTGGTGCAGGACCCATACTTTTTAACAGGAGGCTATCGAATGGTGAATGATGCATATTCCAATATGTATTCTTGAAATGTGCAGGGGGATTTGTTAATATTTCCACCCAAACCATGTGGGAATCCCAGTATGCTCAAATAACAAATAGCACACGCCCTTGAATAGGCCTTCGGTAATTCAGTTGCGAATGTTATTTATATTATCTTAGCTCCTCGGAGCCCTACTCATGGACCGGCACTACACAAACATGGAACAAAAGACAGACCCTGTCCCAAAGAGCTTACAATCTAAGTACAAGACACAAGAGACAGATACAGACAGACAGGGGAGTACAAGGCAATCTACTAAATCACCTCTGACGAAGTGGGTATTCACCCACGAAAGCTTATGCTCCAATACTTCTGTTAGTCTAGAAGGTGCCACAGGACTCTTTGTCGCTTTTTACTAAATCACAGGAACTTGTACTACTGATGGGCAATGTTTTGCTGTTAATGGCCTCGAGAGTCGTCCTTGTCACATGCACAACAGAGTAGCGTGCAGTGAAAGTTCTGCGTGACATTCAACAGTCAAGGCTTTGACCATCCCTTGGGGTATGTCTACATTTTTTGGGGGGTGTAGAGTACAGACACTGCACACTCAGCTAGCATGGATAAAAATAGCAGTGTACATGGTGAGGCACAGCCTAGGCAAATAGAGTAGAGTAAAGTTCCCTACATACCTGACCCCTAGGGTATATATGCTACACAGGCTCGCTACACACCCAAGCCGTGCCTCCCATGTCTACACCGCTACTTTTAGCAGTGTAGTGTCCCGCTGCTGGAGACTTTCCCCACCACCCACCGGAAAAACTCCAGTAGCATGGAAAGGCTCTGTCAGGAAGAGGCAGTGCTTATGTTCCCCTCTGCTCCCTGCCAGTGGAGCCTTTTGCCATTGCCTCCCCCCTACCAGAGCCTTTCCCCTCTCTGCCACGTGACAAGCGCGGATGCGTTCATTGCGGCGTGTAGCAACATGGGTAGCGCCAGTACTCGACACATGGCTGTAAGGGTTCACCTAGTCTTAGAGGGGTGTGTACGTGGGGAGGTGGGAACAAAGAGCCTTCCTACTCCTGGCATGGCTTTCACAGAGCCAGCCGCCATCACAGACCTTGTGCAGCATCCCCAAGGAGGAGGAGGAGGAAGGACTGTGGTCCAGTACTTCCCATTGGACCAGCCTGCTGCAGCATCCTAGAGGGGAGTCTGAGAGGAATACAATCCTTCCCTGAGCTACCCTCTGGGGCGAGGTAGCTACTCATCGCCTCACAAGGTGTGTGACAAGCACTTGTCTCCAACTGGAGAGAGGATAAGGTTCAAACTGTCGTCAAAGTGTCTCTCCCCTACAAGTGACGCCCTCAGGTCAGGAACGGGGTGGGAAGCTGGGGAGCGTCCACTGCTGCTGGTGGTGCCTTACTCTAGCACATTCCTTCAGTCCGGCACCATTCAGTAGGGTCCTGCACGCCGTTTGATGTCAGCAGGGCCGGCGCAACCCATTAGGCGACCTAGGCAGTCGCTTAGGGCACAAACATTTGGGGGGCGCCGGCGCCCCGGTCGTCGGCGTAATTTTGGGGGCGGGACCTTCCGCCGCCTAGGGCAGCGAAAAAGCTGGCGGCGCTCTTGGGCGGGGGGGTGCGGGGAGGGCCAGCCACAGTAACGGGGGGGCGCGCACAGGGGAACCGCTCCCCGCCCCAGCTCACCTTCGCTCCGCCTCCTCCGCTGAGCACACAGCCCCCGCTCTAATTCTCCTCCAATCGGCGCCGCAAGCCTGGGAGGGGAGGAGAATTAGAGCGGCTCCGGCGTGCTCAGTGGAGGAGGCAGAGCGGAGGTGAGCTGGGGCGGGCTCCCCAGGCAGAGTTAGCTGCCGCGGAGGGGGGCTCCCCGGGCGGGGTTGGCTGCCACGGGGGGGGCTCCCCGGGCGGTGTTAGCTGCAGGGGGGGGTAGCTGCAGAGCGGGGGTCTCCCCGGGTGGGGGGGGCGGGTGGGCGGCGCAAGGTGGAAGTTTCACCTAGGGCGCGAAACTTCCTTGCACCGGCCCTGGATGTCAGCAGTGAAGTCTCCCTTCGGTTTGGAGAGCAAGGGGTAGTTTAAAGAAAAACATCTCGCCGTGACCTCACCTCAGCTCCCATTAGTAAGGCATTTCATCATCAACCAGTGGCCCGTCATCTCAATCATTGTGATGATTGTCTACCCAACAGAAATATTGTCTAGGACCAAAAGGTGCCAAGACTTGAACAGCGAGGAGTCAGACAGAACGTGGCATTCAATGAAAATAGCCAACACAGAATGGGTTGCTAGGGCTGCATTCACATTTCATGGTTGTTAGGCTGGCCCATGTATATCACACTAGGCTCTTGTTTTTCAGAGGGGGGGGCCAAATGTCTTTGAAAAAAGTATTCCTCTGCCCCCGCTACTCCTACTCCTTCTCCCCTCTCATTGCCTTCTGTCCCCAGGAGAGGTTTTCTCTCAGACTCATGTGGACTCTGGTCTCCTGATCTGCTTGTATGTCAAGATCTCTCAGCAGAACATGTGCCTGGAGAGAGAACAGACGACGAGAGCTGAGATTTGTTGTGCTGACCGGAGGAGATTTTTACCCTCTGAAAGATGCTGCATTAATAGCATGGGAATAGACAACACTTAATACTTGCATGAGCAAAGTCCTGCTTCTCCCTGCGATCCGTCCCCCCTTTGCCTTCCGCTAACAGCAGCGTGCGGTCAGCAAGATGTCACTGCTCCCCAGCAGTGGTGGGGCCCCTCGAGGTTTGGCCTGCTACAGGCAGAGATCTCTTCCAGCTGCAGTGACTCTGCTGCTTATTTAATGTGTCTGTGCAGTTGTAGCAATCTGTTCTGTGTTGGGGGTTAGGCCACAGTCTGAATTGCAGGAAGTCTCTCTGCTGTTGAACTGGAAGAGGGACATTTGAGTTCCTCGCTTCTTTCCACTTTTGATCCAAGGGGTTCCCCTGCTGTTGGTGGGCGCTGTACTGTGATTTGGGTTTGCGCCCAGCATATGGGGGACATCGAGGCACCAGGATCTGCATGGCAGCATGCACGGGTATCTTTTGCATGAGGGAAATTTCTTATGTTCTTTACCTACAGCAGGGGTCGGCAACCTTTCAGAAGTGGTGTGCCGAGTCTTCATTTATTCACTCTAATTTAAGGTTTCACGTGCCGGTCATACATTTTAACATTTTTAGAAGGTCTATTTCTATAAGTCTATAATATATAACTAAACTATTGTTGTATGTAAAGTAAATAAGGTTTTTAAAATGTTTAAGAAGCTTCATTTAAAATTAAATTAAAATGCAGAGCCCCCCGGACCAGTGGCTTCTCCCAGGCAGTGAGAGTGCCACTGAAAATCAGCTCGCGTGCCATAGGTTGCCTACCCCTGACCTACAGCATTGCTACCTCAGTAGCTGGGGCTTGATCATTGGCTAGGCTCCCACTGACTTCAGTGGGCTTTGGGTCAGGCCTCAGATGCACAACCTGAGCCCTGGCCATTATCCCAGCTTTTGCATAGCCTCTGGGATGCGACAGCCCCACATGGTGAGGTTAGAAAGATAGCCACTTGTGAAATGATTTGGGGCCGGCTCCGGCTAGTTCCCAGTTGACAAGGGTCCAAAGCAGAAGAACCACCACTCATTGGCAGCTTTGCCTGCAGTCCCAGTGCAGTGGCTAAGGTGTGAATGGCCATGCAGAGAGATGACGATCCTTCATGTTTGGAAGTGAACCTTCCAGGCCCAGATCACTCGACCTGTCTGTCTAACTGTCCATCGAGGTTCATATATTTCCCCCCTCAGCATAGCATCCCGAGGCACATTGTTTGAGCAATGTGAGGACGTTCTCTCTGCCTCAGCAGAAAATGGCCACCATCAGTCTCGTTCACGAGCAGTAACCTCAGACACATGCAAAAATTAAACAGGAAGGGAAGTTGGTTGCTGCATAAATATCCCAGAAATACCGGAGGACCAGTGAAGTTTAGCTAGTAGGCCATAAAAGGGACATTTACAGCCTTTCCATTCTCCTTCTTCATACACCACTTGGTACTTTCAGCTGCTTGTTTTAATTAGGCAAAAGCTTTATTTGGGCTGTTCCCAGGCCGTGAAAATCCTGCCTGGAGTTCATTTAATGCAAGAGGAAGAATTGTTTCCACGGGACACATTGATTGAAAAACATTAGTTCCCCCTTCCTTCCCTTTTCTCATACACATTCCTCCCATTTAAAAGTGATATTCCTCTTAATGACTTCCCCCCATAGATTCGTAGATTTTAAGGTCAGAAGAAATCATTCGGATCATCTAGTCTCACCTGCTGAGGGACACGGGCCATAGAATCTCACCCAGTGAGTGCTGTGTCAAGCCCAATTCCTTGTGGTGGAGCTAGAGCGTATCTTTTCTAAAGTCATCCAAAGTCATCCAAACATCTCCCCTAGGCAGAACAAAGGGCCAAATTACTCCCTGGCTTTAAGTCCACTGATGTCACTGGGCTGACAGCTTGGTGGAATTTGCAAAACTGGCCAAAGCAGGTTTGGTAGAGGAACAGAAAAGCCCAGTCGATGAAGATGTGGTTAATGCACCAGACTTTGGATTCAGAGGTAGATGGGTTCCATCTTCTAACTTTATAGGCCACTTTTAGTATTAACACCGCCACTGAGATTAACATCTTTCAGCCCGTTGCATCTGTCAGGTACCAATGATGCAGCCGTACAAGCTGGACTCCTGATGGGTAGATATAAAATACTAAAGGATCAAGGCTAGTTTTTCTTTCTCCTCTTTCCAATATTAGATAAATAATTCCCCATCAAAAAACCCAACATGCTTCGTTGATAGCAGCCAAATACACGGCTTCACATGCCTGAGTTATGTCCGAAGGGATGTAGGAGAGCAGAGGGAATAAAGCTGTAGTCTTTCACAGAATCTCAGCTTCCCTGCTTTTCTAGATTCCCATAAATCTGCTTGTCTCTGTCTTGGTTTATTTAGAGATTATTGCCCTGATGACACGTGCAGCTTGCCAGACCCAACTGCGTTAAATTCACCCCACGGTTCTGCTCCGTTGTCACTCTTTTTGCTTGGCTTTATAGTACTCACTACAACAGCAGCAGATATGGCTCGAGAGTTCAGGGTGTTTTAATGAATTTATGACCCCGATGTTAAGATCTAAAATTCAGATGTATGCGGACGTAATCTACAGAAATGTAATTTGTTGAAAGTTCATTTCTAAGCCCTCTTGCGAGGCGCACACGGAGGAGATGAAGCAGCTGGGTGCAAGGCCTGTTGGAGGCTCAGATTAAAAGGAAAAGATGTAGATCTTATTTTGTTCTGGTTTAGTTTTGAGGGTTGCTTTGTGCACCACTCCTTACGCTGGGGTCAGTTGTAGCACTTGAATGTAAAAGTTGCAGTGGTTTCCAGTTTAACATCCCCCTGCAAGAGGCAACAGGCCATAGAACTGTTAAGTCTTGATTCATCAATATATTGGTGTGGTGAGGCCATATTTAGAAGACTATATTCTTGTCTGGGCATCTGAAAAAGATGGAAGCAACTCAGAGAAAAGCAGCAAACATAGTCAAAGGGAAAGAGTAGGAAGGATGCAAAGACTTAAGTATTTATCACTTGAGCAAACAATGATGAATGCGGGCACATGATAAGTGTCCAAGTATTTCAAGGGTATATAAATCGAAGATGTAACATTATTAAGGGCCAAGCAGACTATAATAAGGAGAAATCAGAAACAAAGGAAACTTTAGGATAAGTATCAGGAAAGGTGAGATCTTTTTGATGATAGTAGAATGATCCTTCAAATCTATACTTCAAACCTATACTGGCACTAGAAAAGGTTCAGAAAAGGGCAACTAAAATGATTAGGGGTTTGGAACGGGGCCCATATGAGGAAAGATTAAAGAGGCTAGAACTCTTCAGCTTGGAAAAGAGGAGACTAAGGGGGGATATGATAGAGGTCTATAAAATCATGAGTGATGTGGAGAAAGTGGATAAGAAAAAGTTTTTTACTTATTTCCATAATACAAGAACTAGGGGTCACCAAATGAAATTAATAGGCAGCAGGTTTAAAACAAATAAAAGGAAGTTCTTCTTCATGCAGCGCACAGTCAACTTGTGGAACTCCTTGCCTGAGGAGTTTGTGAAGGCTGGGACTATAACAGGGTTTAAAAGAGAACTGGATAAATTCAAGGTGGTTAAGTCCATTAATGGCTATTAGCCAGGATGGGTAAGGAATGGTGTCCCTAGCCTCTGGTTGTCAGAGGGTGGAGATGGATGGCAGGAGAGAGATCACTTGATCATCACCTGTTAGGTTCACTCCCTCTGGGGCACCCGGCATTGGCCACTGTCGGTAGACAGGATATTGGGCTGGATGGACCTTTGCTCTGACCCAGTACGGCTGTTCTTATGTTCTAAATGATGTGGCAGAAACCCCATTGATTGTGTTGTCTGAGTTAAAACTGGACTGGACAAGAAAACCCAGCTAATTTCCTTTAAGGACAATCTTGCATTGCGGTTTCAGGTGGGACTAGTAATTCTAAAGGGCTTTAGGAATGGATAGAGGGGGTGGACAGCAGGAATGATAACGGTGGTTTAGTTTGGATTTTACTGTACACTCTGTTTTGCATGACACCAACAGCTTGTATTTAGTGACGATGTGATTTTGATTTAAGCCTTGCATAACACAGCCCTGGTGGAGGAGACAGCCTGCCATTGTCTGCTCTGTCCCCTGTGGTCCAAAACCCCACCTTCCAAAAGGGACGATAACCTGGGGTCTCTGTAGCCCCAGCGTGCCTCCTAACAATAGCAGCGGCTTCACACATACTGTGCTCTTATGAAATCACAGCTGGTCTGAGCAAAGGCTGCTGGCATGGCTGGGTCATCACTTGCCATGGAACAAATCCGTGGTTTTGAGCAGTGTTAAGGAAAAAAGAATGATGAAGCAATAGCGATAATTCACTTCCCCTAACACCCTTCGCGCAAGGATCTCAAAGCACCCGGCCAGTATGAAAGCACCACAGTCTGACATTATACATCCTGCGCACTTGATGGGCTTTGATAATATGTGCTGCCGGGACTTGTCTTGTGTATTGCTTACCACGGATCCAATTGTTATTATTATTGCAATTGCAACTGCCCCCCCCCCCTTGTGCCAAAACGATAGTCCCTTATCCAAAGCCTTGCAAATAATTTATATGGTGAGACAGGAAGCACAAAGTTGCGAGATGATTCTGATCAGCATGATAAGCAGCATACAAAATATGCTTTAGTCAGACACAAGGTATTAAACTCAGTGCAGGAGTAACTGGGTGAAATCTACTGGCCTGTGATAGAGAGGAAGTCAGACTAGATGATCTAATGGTCCCTTCTGGCCTTAAACTCTATGAATCTATGAAAAGCAGCAGTCACATCGTATTAGCTGCCTAACCATTAGAGTGAGTGACTGAGTGAGTGTGTATGTGTGTGTATTTGACTCATTTCTATGTCCCCTCTCCTTAGTGGATGGTATTTGCTTTCTTTGAAGCCGTCGCTGGATATTGTATCAATCCATATTATGTAGACATCATTGAGAGAGGCATAACAAGAAGCAATGGCTTGAATCTTAAAAAAGAAACATTTCGGTTAGACATTACTTTAAAAAAAACATCTTAATGGTAAGGCCAATTAGGCTTCGGAATGATCTGTTTAAGGGGGTGGTTGAGGTGCTGTCACTAGAGATGTTTTCAAAGGACATTTTAAAAAGTACTTGTGGGAGGAGTAGAAAGGAGCATCTTGCTTGCCACCCAGGTATTTTATAGATACACACACATATACATATACATATACATATACATATACATGAGGCATAGAATTATGTATAGCCCTAGAGATGTTTTCAGTCTCCTGTTGTCTGGCCATTTCAGAGATCTTTTATGCTGCATGAAAATTTACGTTAATGTACTTTGCATTGAGTATACACTGCATTGTGTAGGCCTTGTTTGACATGAGTCATTGGCCATGAGTGAGGTCTCATTTCTTGGGAGATGGGGTGGGTGTAAATGGATCAGCAGGCTGGAGACAGAATATCTGTACTAGCTAAGCTAAGGGGGAACACCCAGGGAATCATTGACAATGGACAAGATAACAATGGGTAAGAGAAGCCTGGAACGTAAGATGAGGTAACGAGTAAGTCATGGATGGATAGTACGTGCTGTACTGGGATTGGTTCCTACAAAGTGACAAAGCCAATCCCGAAACGTGTGATGCAATGTATAGTAAATGCAGCGTAATATGTAAATGTATATAAAAGAAGAGATTTGCTGTGTAACTTTGGATGTGTGGTACAGCCTATACCCATCCCCTATTCTTGAGTCTGATCAACTCAGCATCGCTTTGCTTTATGACAGCTAAAGCAACCTGCGTGACGAGATTGGACTTGAACTGAGTTCTTGGAGAACCAAGCGGAAGAGATCTCAGGGGAACCCCAACACATTCTCAGTGATAAAATTGTAGGGCCCAGTCCTCCAACCCTTGTTCGCTTGAGTACTCTTTACTCTTGCAGCAGTCTCATTAAAATTAATAGCGAGCAAGGACTACTTGTGTGAGCACGTGAGTATATTGAAAGCCGAGACCATTATATTTCATTTCCTAGGGAAACTCTTTGCTGTACTAAATTCTGAGCAAGTTCTTCTTTCTGAAATCGTTTCACACAAACACGACTTCTCCACTCATCAGCTGCTAGTAGGCCATTGCTAACTGAAGGTTTGTCTACCCCACAGTTGGAAGATGTGATTGCGGCATGGGCTGGCAAATCCTCTGCATTTCCACTGGTTCACCTAAGCTCAGAATTTGACCCTGAGGTGAAATATGAGAAGCTGTGGATGGGGTTTTAGTGTCTTTATATCCTCATATATGAGCTTAGATACTCTGGCGACGGGCACCGTAGATAGAAATGTGTAGGACAGATGGATAGATTTCACTCTGTCTCTGTTACTCCATCTGTAAAACCTGGAGGAAGAAAATATTGCCCTTCCTCGCCGGGGTGTTGTGAAGATAATTTACTTAACGTTTTGCGAGACACTCACGTGCTGTATCGACAGAGCCAACCAATTGTATAGCTCGATACCTCGATATCATGGACAAAGCTGACCTTTGATTAGGGTATGGCTACGCTGCGACAGGGAGCTGTGATTGCAGTACATGTAGACAGAATCAAGCTGGCTTTGATCTAGCTGGATTCAAGCTGGTTTGAGTAACAATAGCAGTGAAGCTAGGGCAGCATGGAAGGCTGCACAGGCTAGCCCCAGCTGTCCAGGACCCTGGGGATATATCCAAGCAGCTGCTAGCTCATTTATGTCTACATATGCTGCAATTACTTCTCCCATTTACAGTGTAGACATACCAATAGTGTTATTGTAATGGTTGGGACCTGATAGGATGTTTGCATCAAAATGTGACATTACAGTCTCAAGCTGCTGCAGCCAGGGCCGGCGCTCCCATTAGGCGACCTAGGCGGTCGCCTAGGACACTGCTATTTTGGGGGCGCCTGCGCCCCCGCCGCCCATAGAAATTTGGGGGCGGGACCTTCCGCCGCCGCTGTTGGGGGCGGGATTTCGGGGGCGGGACCTTCCACCGCCTAGGGCGCCGGCAAAGCTGGCGCCGCTACTGGCTGCAGCCTACCTCTCAGGCCCAAGAGACTACGGCTTATAAGACACTGACCCTGTTTAGATCACACTGTGCTTCGTACAGGCTCAACTCTTGTTTTTCTTTTTCCTCCTCTCCCAAATTCAGATGACAAAAGCCACGCTAAGAAAACATCACAAAACTCCCCCAAAGCTTTGCAACACCTTCAACAGTTCACCTCCGAATAAATGCATCTTTCCAGCAAACAGTCTGGTGTCTCATTGGCAATTAATTGCCCCACAGTTAAATAAACTGAAATTGCTCATCTTCTTCTTCTCCTGCCTGGCTCTGTAGAAGTCCTTAGCCGCTCTCATAGAGGTCCTTAGCTGCTCTCACAATTTGCACTTACCTCTTTCTGCCAGAGGCATATTTTTCCCAGAGATGGTAATTCAAATTAAGAGCTTTTAAATCCTGCTCAGTACTATCCCTCCTTCATCTCCTTGGTCAGCCGTGACATCAGACACCATAAAGGATGTCCTATCAGGAGATGCTTAGCTGGTCTGTCTTCCGTCATCCTAAACACCTATCTGCCCACTGAAATTGTTGGGATTTCACTACATTTACTCTTCTTGGTTCTTCGTAGACCTCCTGCAGTTCCTTATTAGATCTTCTTTTCCACACATCATTCTGCTTTACTGGCCCCAAAATTAATCTCAGCACTTTTTTTGAAGGTATTTTGCTGTCTTTCTTCTTTTCATTCCAGCGCTTCCCAAAGAGTTTTACAAAGCCAGTTCCCGGTTCTTATTCAGGCAAAACTCTGACTGACTGCAATGGGATTTTTGCCTGAGTTAGGTCTTCTCCAAAATATGACCCTATGTATCTACAGAATTTACGTCATCCCATACTCAGAGGTGGTTTCTTCTGGGTTGAAATGCATCAGCAGTTTAAGTGAGCATGGCAATGCTACACATCAGGTCAAGGACCTGATATAATGTCCGCTGAAGTCAATGGAGATATTCCCATTGACTTCACTAGGCAATAGATTAATCCTTTGGACAGGAAGTGAAGAACATTGAAGTGGGCAAGTCTTTCCAACCAGACTAATGACATTCTTTTAGGCTATGTTATGTTGTCTGACAATCCACCAACCCTGAAGACCAACCAGAGGGCCCTTGGTCATTCAGCCATCCATCTGTTTCCTTGTGGACTTACCCTTTCACATTGGGGGTCTCTCTTGAGTAGGGCTGGTAGAAAAGTTTCAAAATTTTGATGAAATTTTTCATCAGCATTTTGAATTTTAAAGAAAAAAAGTCGATGACATTTTGGAGGAAATGTTCACAAAAATGTTGACCCTTTTTTAACCAGCTATGTGCTTGAGCTGAGAAAAAAAGCAGGCCCACGAAGAATTAACTTTTATCCCCCCATCTTTCCATCCTACACACCCAGTTCAAGTCTCTCTGTATAACAGCAAGGAGCACACAAGGAGTCAGTGGGAAAGCAAATCTGATTGGTGTAAACCAGCATCAGACATAAGAAGAAGCTGCAAGAAAAAAAGGGGAGGGGTCCTGAATTTATCCTGTTTCCTGCTTCCTTTTAGTGTTCTTTGTTTTTTCCAAATAATATCTTTTTAAAATGCTAATGCAACAAGTTTCCTCTGCCGCCAATGCTGATGGAAACAATGGCTTGACCCTAATGTGCAAATCAGCTTCTTTTGGAAGGGAAAGGGAATTTTTAAAAGGATATCTCCCTGCACAGTGTGTTCCCATGAGTCTCCTGGGATGGTTGCTTAATTGACATGTCTCTCTGTCTTCAAGGGTCTGTGTCAATTCAGAAGATACTGTACTGAACAGTGTGTGTATAATATACACATCCACAGAGACTGAGAGAGGGGATGTGACGGGGTGGATGGATAGACAGACAAGATTTTAAGTGAAATTCTTTTTTCTGTTCTTTTCTTTGCTATTCTAACCCATTCCACTCGCAGACAAGAAGATACCCTACACCTTGTGCAGGTGTTGGCAGAGGTGCCTTTCCATTGGCCCCAATAAGAGATGACACATTTTCTCTCCCGTGCATGTTTTCTCAAGGGCCAATATGGCTACAAATGTTTCCTGCTGTCGCACTGACTCAAACTGTCACCCTGCTCGGCTTGGAAATGCAAATCATTCCAAACCCAAGAGCTGACTTGTCGCTCTCCTGATATACTGGGGAGCAAATGACATGGACATCTGCATCCTTGCCTGCTGCTGCCTCTGCCACCATTTGCTGGGCGGGGGAAGCGGGGGGAGTATAGAATATAGATCTTGTTTCTAGTTCTCCTCCCCACCATTTTTTCATCCTGCGGCTTTGGTGAGTCTGAACTGTGGGGTTACTGGTCGCATTCAAACAAAGCCAACTTCATCCAGATGTTCAAATTCTTTCACTGAACTAGACACAGGCCCGAGCTGCAAAGTTGGGATGTGGCGCTCATCTCTTCTACAGTTCAGGGGAGGTTACATCCAGGATTTTGGTGCTGTCTAATGTGGACAGAGGGACCAACCATGAAACTCAGATTTGGATTCACAGTTAGGTCATAGTTGGAGCCAAAATGCACAGAAAGATAGAACCTCATGCTAATAAGGTGTCTAGCTGTGTCCTCCTCCCTTAGGCTTTGCTCTTGCTGCTAGGAAAGTGTAACAGGTTGGCAAGCTCTCGTTAAAGCAGGGTTGAGATTGCCCCGATACTCCCCATTCAGCTCATCTTTCTTTACCCTGCACTTGTATACGGAACATTCCACAGCTCTGCTGGACAAGATCAGTGATGGACAGGTGAGAACTATGGTACAAATGGAGGAACCAGGACTAAATTCCTCAGAAACAAATATAAGTGATGACTGGTAAGATGTCCCCCGAGCCATCAGGGGGACATGAGACTCGAAGGACCAGTGTGGTTTGCTCTCATAGAGTATGCTCGACATTCTGAAGACATTTCCTGTTGTATTGACATGAAATTCTCTCCATGTGAAATGGAATATTTGGGCCAGGATTCCTAGCCAGCCTTAAGAATGGCAGTTATCCAGTATGCCAAAAACGATAGGGTATATTTCTTGCTGAAAGTTGATCTGGAAATCAAGAAAATCTCAGGTCTAATTTTTAGGTCTATGACGTGTATGGAAGTGCCAAATCCTGGCTTTTCCATGGCACAGTTTCACAAGCTCTGAGCTGGTCAGATCTCATCAGCTTAAGCAATGTCAAGTCAGGCCAGGCCTGGAATGGGAGAGTTGCAGGGGAAAACCAGGTTGCTGCAGAAATCAGTGTTGGTGATTCATTAGTCACCTCTGGGGTACTCAGCCAGTGCTCCGGTGTGGTGTTAGGAGGTGCTGTGCAGCTGCAGATGCTATCTCTCCGATGAGATGTAAAACAGAAGCCCTGACTCTGTGTGTGCATTAAAAAAATACCCTTACGGTTCCGCATCAGTCGTTTGTTTTTTTTACGGTACTGGCTATAATCCAATTTGGGCCATTATGTTCTGTCAACCCAAGTTCCGGTTGGATGCAGTATTCTTCTTCACATACTGTCCTAATCTGTGGTGCAGTGATACTGTGCACTACCAACACTGTTGGTCTTGTTATACCCCAGAGGCAGCTGCACTTCAGAACATAACATAAGAACGGCCATACTGGATCAGTCCAATGGTCCAGTGGCCTGTCTTCCGATGGTGGCCAGTGCCAGGTGCTTCAGAGGGAATGGCCAGAACCAGGCAATTATCGAGTGCTCAGGGATTCCTCAGTATATAATGTGTACAAACAGCGAGTAAAGGCTGTAAAGGTCTATGGGGACAATAGCAATGTATATTCATCATGATTAACGATCACTCCCAATGGAACATTAACCTGGAATAGTTTGATTTCATACAGCTAAAACTTTCCCCCTCCTCTGCTTACAGCCAAGGCCCCATGTGTAGTAGAACCATTCCAGTTCTGTTGCAAAGGGTCCCCACACCAGCTGTGCGCTGGGCAACCCTGTTCCAAGGGGACGCCCTGCACTTCCCCATGGGGTTTGAGAGGCAGAACCAGGGATGTGTCGTGGCAGGTTCAAGCGATCTTTCTTGACATCGACCCCTTGGCCATTTACCCCCCCTAGAGCAAGGAGACACAGCAGCACCAAGACATTACCTCAGCCTCGATACCTGCTGTCCTGCAATCTAAACCAGCGTGGGGAGAGAGTGTGTCTTTGTCTCCCTGTAGTGGCTGGTCCACAGCGATTTTATGAGGGCATGGTGCTGTAGGGGAAGTTGGGGAGGCTCGCGCTGCTAGTAATATAGGTCCCAAGTTCAGACACTGTTATTGTCCCAAGCATGGGGTGAATTGTCCCAGCAGGCCTGGATTTGTAGCGGAACCCCCTGTTTGCTGCCGAGAGTGGGAACGGGGCTGTCCAATCCAACATTCTGAGACACTAGCCAAAGAGTTACTTTAAATTGCAAAGCTCTTCCTCTCAAGCACCAAGCCACTGATGGGAAGATCTCGATGTTTATTCATCAGAATCACTGTAGATATTTTCTTCAGAGGGAGACTCAGGACTTTAAGCAAAAACCATCCATCATGACTGGGGAGAGTGCGGGGGAGCTCTTCACCTTCATGGATTTTTTCCCCCTCCCTCCATCTCACCTTATTCACGTTTAAATGGATAGAAATTCATCTTTCTCTCCGAAGAGCCGGTTGGCTGCAAAGCTCTCCGTGCTTAACCAAGCCGCTCATGTTGGGAGCATTTTTCAGGCTCTCTGTCTCTCCTGTCCCCCGGGGCCCCCAACTGACATCTCTTCTCATTTTTATGTTTGACACCTCAAAAAACAGCCTAAACGAATGGGCCCTATTTGTAAAAGAAAAGCAACTTTTCTCAACGCCAAAACCTACTTCTCGCCAGGAGAGAAATGAATCCCTCACAAAACTTTCTTTCCTACCACTTTCTGTGGGAGGGATGGATGCCAACTACCATATTAGTATGTGGGGATGTTTACATGGATATATAGATAAATGGGCGTGGGTCGCTTCGTGGGTGTGCGCAGCTTGTATTATGTTTAATGGCTCTTCCCTTTGCAGACTGCAAAGGAAGGGATGCAACTGGTAAAAGTGGTCAGCTTTGAAGTGACACTGTGTGATATGCATACTGCAAACATGTTGTGTGTGTGACACCGCCCCCTATTGGAGGGGGAAAGAGCTGCTCAGCCGCAGGTCATAGAATCTAGTCTGCTAACAGTCAGTGGAGGTTCTGACCAGGAGCATGGGACAGAGTTGTATACAAGTGAGGTTTCTCCTTAGGTCCAGTTTTAATCACTTCAGCTTTAATCTCATATAGCTACAGATCTTTCCTATTCAAAGAGAAATCCTCCATCCCCAGGTCTGACCTGTCTGCAGCGGTGTTCTGGGTTGCAACATTGGGCTGCATTGCTATCCTGGAGACGATCAAAGTTCAGGTGCCACCCTCATCTCAAGCACACACACACAGCCAGGCATCCGGGCTGGCAGTTTGCTCTTAGCACCTATGTCATTCTCTAGCTGACTGCTTCGCAGACTGACATCAGTGGGTTAGGAGAGGGAACCACAGCCGCAGTCACTGCATCAAGGGAGAAACCAACAGTGGCAGAGATAAAGAATCACAGAAAGAGTTCTTCTCTTCTCACACGGAAGAAGGAACTTTATTAGCGTGCGGAAAACAGTGTGATTGTTAAAGCTACTCTGTCTCGCTCTCTTTGCTTAGCTCGGTTAGAACCTTCCCCAGGCAGCTTCCTGCTTTGCAGTTTTAAAGAGATCATAGGCATCTCCTCACACACACAGCCAAGAGACCTGATCTCTTTACCTTGTAGTAAACTCTCCAGGGCAGGGCTTGTCTCCAGCGCAATGGGCCTTTGGGTGTTACAAGAAGAAGAAGAAGTACAGTGATGGGAATATACATGAACCCCAACAAATTAATGAGCTATTCTGTCTGTTATAATCCATTCTTCCCAATAGATAAGTGGGCAGGAGAGCTCAGAGGAGATAATCATCTGATTCTTCTTCATACATGGTGATGAGCATGGTATAAAAGGGATGGATTGGTTTTCTCGTAGAATCATACTTTAGGAGGAATCAACCATTAACACTTCCTTATTCAGTGTTCCATACACCCCTCCCTCTTCATTTAACCAGGATAAGATTTTCAGAGGCACAAAGGGCAGTTGATCCTCGAACTCCTCTTTTGCTTTTATTGAAATACAATTGCTTTTGTTTCCTCCCGTTCAGTTTGACCGTTGAACCCTCAGCCTCCAAACCACTGACCGTCCCTTTGAATTGTAGGCTGATAGAAAATGAAGACAGTCAGAGTTTGTTTTTTTTAAACCAGCTATTACCCCGAACAATTTGTGGCCTCAGGGTCTATGTGTTGCCACTGGACAATATTCAGAGGTAGCTTTTAGAGGTGGCGGGAACACGGAAGTTTCAGTTTGCAGAGAGTCGTGTGAACAAGTTTCGCTGATGTGTTTCTTCTTCAGTCTCCGATTTGCCTGCGCATCTGCTGGGATGAGTTACTGAGGCTGGAACGGTGACGTTCTGCAACAGTTGGCTTTTCTAGTTCATGACAGAGGGTTTCTAAATCAGTCATTCGTTCATTTACCCAGGGTTGCATTGCTCCCGATGAGCTGTTTGCACACATCACCAGAAAGAGACAAACCGATCTATTTGAATAAAATGCTATCGTTCTCCAAAGACAGCGAGAAGCAATAACAACTCGTCTTCTGTCTTTTTAATCTCAGATGGTGGCAACAAATGAAGCTTCCAACTTTGTAGAAGGCAGTTTTCAGAGATACCGTGTAACAGCTCAATCCCCAACTTGTTGGAATGGACTATAGCACATAAACAGGGGCTTGTGGCCATTAAAAATACCATGGCACTTTGGGGAACTGTAAGAGAGTTAGCTCCCGTATCCTGGCCAAATTCCAGTTTGATGAGTCTATCCTGCCAGCCTATATTTCCCTTTTTGTCATGTAGCCATGGCAACTGGATACAGGATCCTGCCTCGCTTGTTGCCCTAAGCTCTTGTGTCTTGTTAGTGTGGGGTGGTAAACAGCTGCCACAGTCCACCCCAGAAGTGGCTGAATTTTAGTGGTGGGTAATTAATTCTAAAAGAAAGACAGTCAGTCAGTTGGACAGTATGCCGGCAGCTACGTAAATCATCTGCCCCACCTCTCCCTAATGCAGTATTGCACATTTACAAAGGTCACCACGGCAAAGCAAGCAGTTGCCATGTGGTACCTCGGGCGTGGCAAATATTTGGAGACCCTGGGGAATCTCAGCGCTCGCTGTTCAACGTGGAGGGCTTAATGGTGCATTTTGTGGAATCTTACACATTCCTCTGAGGCATTAATTCTCACTGGAGATATAAGAATACTGTACTCGAAGGGCCATTGTTCGGCTGATATTCTAGCTTCATATACAAAGCAAATCTTTGAGGCTTGCGTCTCACTACTTATCTGTGCTAACATGGCATGAACCCACTTAACAGTAGAGAGGAGCCCAGAACAAAATCCCAAATCCCCAAACCCTCTGGATTCTGAGGGTGCTCAGATCCTAAATGTGTTTCCAGATCTGAAGTTCGGAAGCGGTGCATTTCTTTATAATGGGCTGAACAAAAAACCTAGACCCAAACACACTCCAAATCCTGGGGGGAGGGAGGTGTTCAAAATCTGGATTTGCATCCAGATTTAAACACTATGGCTGGACCCCGCCCTTTACTTAACTCTTCGATGAGTATGGAGCGTAGCTGAGACAATGCAGAAAGCTAAGTGAGTGAGAGGAATGTTTCACCAGAGCTCCCGTATATTTTAGAACTGAATGTGAGGGACAGATCCGCAGCTGGTATAAATCGGCATTCTTTGGGGTGACAGTCGTTTGTACCAGCTGAGGCTCTGGCTGTGACTCTTTCTTTAACTGCTTGGCAATTTAATAATCTGAGCCTCTGACCTGGGCGTAGCTTGCATTTGCAGTACTAATCCATACACGTTCATGTGGGCCTTTTAACATCAAAGAGATGTGCATACAAACAGCCCTGTGGAATGCCCAGACTGCACTATGTAAATGCTGTAAACTGAGAGCAAATGTCTTTGTTAAGTCCAGGAGGAAGTGCAAGAAAATCCTATTTGCTGACGTGCAAAAGGCTTTGTAAGCCAGAGCCCTCAGCCTGAAATCGCTTGATTTGTGGATCCTTGCGATTAAGTTGAACTGAATGACATGCAAAGCTGGCAATTGAGATAAAGAATAACTCCAGGCCAGGGAATGGAGGCCGCTAAGATCTGAAAACAAAGGCTGCTAATCTTGCGCTCATCATCTTTGAACAGCTAATGCTAAAGTACAGGTAAGACTTAGTCGATTCCTTCCGATTGCTGGATTCCATGTTGTCTTTTGTCTCTGTGGCTGGCAGGCTGCCCCTCCTCCAGCATTCCCCTCCTCAATCCATTTCTGTCCCCTTAGGCTTAGAGAGAGTGTTTCATCCCAACAGAGTGTTTTTGCCTGTACAGGA
Organism: Platysternon megacephalum; assembly: GCA_003942145.1. NCBI lineage: Eukaryota > Metazoa > Chordata > Testudines > Platysternidae > Platysternon > Platysternon megacephalum. Next base: position 1,670,020 of record QXTE01000189.1, read on the forward strand.
ATTGCTTAAATAGGTAGAGAATTCCTTTCGAACCGCTGAGAGTTTCCTGGTGGATCCCACTAGAGAGGGCTGTCTCCTCACGTCTCTGAGTCCCGACCTTTTCCTCTGCCCTGGGTTGAATCCAGAGGGATTCAAAATTCACATTGCACTTCGGCTGCAAAATGTCTAGAGTCACCTGCCCAAACCACGAGATGGCTGCGCCGAAAGGAAAGGCCCCATCACAGTTGGCCCGACATTGTTCACCTCTCCAGCAAAGGATTGTGCTTGTGGCTAAGTTGCTAGACTGGGAGTCCGGAGAAATGGATTTCATTCCTGATTGTGCTTGTGTGGTCTTGGGCGAGCTGCTTAATCTCTTTGTTCAATTCCCCACCTGTAGGGTGGGAATAATAATACTTCCTTTCTCCCACCATTTATCTTTCTTGTCTATTTAGACTGTAAGCTATTCTCCCACTGTGTCTTTGGATTGCCCTTAGTTCATGGGGCCCTGAATTCGGTGCAAGGTCCCATCTAACTCGTCATCAGCTTGGGTAGGATTGTCCCCTACAGACCAAGAGCTTTGTTCAGATTCCCATATTGTGCATTCAGAAGCACCCACTTTGCTAGGCAAGCAGGCAATGCTGGTTTATACCCATGAGTCGTGCCGGAAGTTGTGTCCACGGGCATTCCCTCTGCTCAGGTTGCATCAAGTTTCAGGGCAGCGGCCAAGGCTTGCAGTGTTTTAAAGCACAGCATCAGGACTGGCCAGTTTCCAAAGGACTGGAGAAGCACGTGGAGGTAAGGAAGGAGGAGTCAGGCTGGGCCTTCTGGGTGGAGCTATCTCAGCCTACCTTGCTGCCTCCCCAATCATAAAGCCCCACTTCTTCAACCTGCATCCTCCTGCTGCAACCTTTTGCCTGGCATCAGGAATAAACAGGGGAGGGCATCTCTGAGCCATCTCGGTAGCCAAGGCTGGGCAGAACCAGTATGGATCCCAGAGACGCACCATGCTAAAAGGCTTGTAGGACAGTGTGGAGAGTCCACCCAAAGAACTGGGCCCCACAGTGAGCTCTTCAGGGGGCTGTGTGAGGAAGTGGAGATGGGGAAGTTAAGCACATCTAAGAATTAAGAGCTGGAACCTTAGCAGTATTTCCATTGTTGCCTGTCCTCAGCTGACCCATAGAAAAGAGCTGGTAATCATCAGCCTATCCCCTGAGCATCGGGTATATCAGGCTTTCAATAGAACCCTTGATGGTCAAACCACTTGCGTTGCATCTCGCCAGCCTCATACTCGAGCATCCCTGTAGGAAAACATGGGAAGCCCAAGACCCCATTTCTAGTCGTCAACTGAGAACGCAAGGCAGTTTTAGAACTGAACCATGACCACAGGGGAGGTGGCCTCCGGCTGGCGTAGCCTTTCTCCCTCAGTACCAACATGTAGGTCTGTGTGGTATGGGTAGGGGTGCCATGTGACTTTGCAGAGAGTCCACTCCTAGTAGGGTAGTGTGTGGACTGTGCTGCCTTTAGGTGGCATCTGAGGAGTTTGGAACGTTCAGATGTTGCAGGTTAAAAACTGTTCCAGGATTGCAAGTTTGGCATGTTAAGGATCAGTGGGAGATTTCTCTGGGGATTTGGAGCAATTGAAAAGATCGACTTCCTCTCTATAGACAAGTTTTAATAAGGCTGAAAATAAAATGCTCACTCTCTCTCTCTCTCGCTCCGCCTTTTACGGCAGTGGAGATCCAAAGCGCCCCCCTGTAGTTTCAATAATTCAAACTTCAGCTTTATTCCGCCAAATCGGCCTGAAATTCACCTGCAAAAGTTCACGAGGCTAAATGGAATTCAGAACAAACTCCTCTTGTTTCCAAACTCATGTATAATGCAGCAAGGGGACTTTGCTCAAAAGCAGCCGCGGCTTGCTGCTAAATTCACGACGACGTTCCACAAGGGAAGAGCCACGGCAAGGGGAAAACTGACAGTGCAGCAAAGAGAGGCTGGGGTAGGAGGGAAAAGAACACAGACACCAAGGTTTACTTTTTTATTTATTATTATTATTATCATCATCCATTTTTGTATGGTAGTATTACAAGCCCGCGTCATGATCAGGACCCCATTGTGGTAAGCGTTGTGCAAACTCACAGTCCCTATCCCCAAGAGCTGACAGTCTAAATCAGGGATGGGCAAACTACAGCCCACGGGCCGCTTCCGGCCTGTCAGACGTTTTTATCTGTCCCTCAAGCTCCCGCGGGGAAGCGGGCTCGGGGGCTTGCCCCACTCCAGTGCTCCAGCCGGGGTGCAGGGTTGGGGGCTTGCCCTGCTCCACCCACCCAGCGTTCCCCAGCCCCCGACTCACAATTCCCTTGATGAGCACCATCTTCCCGGCATGCAGAGCCACACTGCGCAGGCGCGACTTCACCGCGCTCTTTCCAGGATCGGAACCCCGCCCCTAGGCAGCAGTCCCGCCCCCTACACGGCAGCGCACCCAATCCCCTCCCGGTCTCCTATGGCCCCACCCTCGAGAGCCTGGAAACCACCCAGGGGCTGCACCCATCCCAGCTAGGGTGCCTTTGCCCGTGGCAGTGCCGGGTGCGGCCGTCTTGGTGTCACTGCCGGCAGGGCCCCTAGGAGTCCCTGGTACCGCCACTGTAGACACACACACACACCCCCGCCCCACACCCTATGAGTCTCCCCTCCCCCCACCTCGGTAACATCCCTTATAGAGCACCCCCCCACACCATGCTACACCCCATAGAGTCTCCCTCCCCCACCAGGCATTCATGGCCCGCCATACCATTTCCATACCCAGATGCGGCCCTCAGGCCAAAAAGTTTGCCCACCCCTGGTCTAAATCAATTGGTAACATGGGAACGGAGGCACAGGGAGGGGAAGTGACACGCTAAAGATAACAGCAGTCAGTCTAGAGAGAATCAACACTTCTTCTTGCAGCCCTCTCAGCAAACATTTCACACCAGCAACGTATCCTCTAGACTCACTTAAACTTACTTAGAGTCTCCCAGACTTACTTAGACTCTCACCCACTTACCAACATGTCACTTACACTCCCTCCAACACAGCTACACCACTGCAAACTCCATCCATCCATATTTGGTCCACATTCTGCAGTCCCACTGTAACTCAAGCAGAATACCAAGCGGTTTCACTGGGAATTTGACCTGAGAAAGGACTGTGGGATTTGTCCCTCTGGAATCTGCAAATCCTGAAGACATTCATAATATAAATTATTATAGCCAGATCCTGCCCAATCACCTTCCTACTCACTATGGTCTCTTTGCACCACTCCACAACACTGCCAAAAATGGAGAGTGTTGCCAGAACATGACAACTACCTTAGTACTTCTATAGTGGGAACAGTGAGTGCATTTAGGGTCTGATCCAAATTACAGCAGGAGACCGTCCTGTGTTTTCATGCTCCCGTTGAAGTCAGTGGGAATCTTTCTACTGACTTCAGGGGGTATTGCGTCAGACCCATAGAGCTTAGAACATACATGACAGGATGCCACCGTTGTATGCAACAATACATCAGCAGCCTCCATATAATATCCGTCACACTTTACAGCCCCACGTATAGTTATACCCATCCTCCCTTATCTACTGGCCCATTTGTCTTAGGAATCAGCCACTAACAAACACCTAGGTTGTTATTGATTCACTACTGAACATGTCGAATTGTTAAACCTACTCATGAATTCCACTACTGATCTGAGATCTCAAACAGCCTTTCTTTCTTTCTTTCTTTCTTTCTTTCTTTCTTTCTTTCTTTCTTTCTTTCTTTCTTTCTTTCTTTCTTTCTTTCTTTCAGTGGTGTCATTTTTTTTTTAAGCATTTGATTTCATCTTTCAGTTTTCTGGAACAAGAGTAGCTCAAAAGCATTGAATGCCCATTTCTAAATGATAACTGCTTAGAGAGAAATGGTATCTTTTATTTGAAGGAACCCAAAGAACCTTATTACACAGGTAAATATTTTGTAAAAAAAAACCTACATAAAAAGAAAGATAATGTTGCAATGTCAGGGTGGGAAAGTTAGGCAATGCCAGAATTAAGGTGACTCAGGCAATTTTGCCCAGTTGTATGTATGTATGTGTTATGATACAGTCTTTAATTACATGACCACATAACATTTTCCCATACTGATTAGACTATTGGTTACAGACAAAAAGGCAAGCACAAAGATTTGGCACATTCATTCTGAAAGGCATAGGTGTCTCAAATTGGGCACCCAAAACCAGTGATCAACTTTTGAAAATCTTGCTGGATTACATAGTCTGCTGGTGGCAGGCTTCAATATTAGAACCTATAGAAATCCAGCTTGTGGGGTTATTTTCCCACCCATTCTTTGAGGTAGGCAGTGTGTTGTCATTGTACTTCAACTACCTGAAAGGGGGTTCCAAAGAGGATGGATCTAGACTGTTCTCAGTGATAGAAGATGGCAGAACAAGGAGTAATGGTCTCAAGTTGCAGAGGGGGAGGTTTAGGTTGGACATTAGGAAAAACTTTTTCACTAGTAGGGGGGTGAAGAACTGTAATGGGTTACCTAGGGAGGTGGTGGAATCTCCTTCCTTAGAGATTTTTAAGGTCAGGCTTGACAAAGCCCTGGCTGGGCTGATTTAGTTGGGTTTGGTCCTGCTTTGAGCAGGGGGTTGGACTAGATGACCTCCTGAGGTCCCTTCCAACCCTGAGATTCTATGATTCTATGATTCTATGATTCTATGTAGTCTCTGCCTAGGGTCTCAACCACTAATCACATTTGCGAGTTTGGTAGGTAGGTTGGGGTTGGCGAATGACAGAATGTGCTTAGCAATATAAGGCAGCTGAACAGCGAAGACAAACATGGCAGAGTTCGTTTTAATGTAAACTTGTGAGAACCCAGAATGCTGCATTTATGCTTCTTCATGGAACATTCTCTCTCTCTCTCTCTCTGTCCCTCTATTTCCTGCAACATTTGCTGCATTACAGTTAATGGAATTTATGAGAACGACTTGTAATTCTCCAAAACTGCCGTGTGCGGTCATTTTAGCTGGCGCAATGTGAATTATGCAATAACCCATTGCCTTAATTAAAACAAATTGCGTTTACTGTATCAGTCTGTACTATAAATCACTCCCCAGGGCCCCTCTTCCAGGTTTCTACGTGGCTTGTTCTTGAGAAATGTTGACAGCAGCCTCCATTACCACAAACATTTTTGAGCATTTTTTTTTAATCTCCTTCCCCGTTTTACAATCTTTGAGCTCCCTGCCCTGATATACAAAACAAATCCCATCCAAGAGGTAACAGCAGAGTGGCGTGAAATCAATAAAATGCACCATTCCCCTTTACTCTCCTTTTTCTTGTAACACGCACATCTGTAGAGAGTCGCGATGGGGAGGCAACGTTTATTAATTGCAGTAATGATAACAATAAAAGGGCAAACAGAAATCTGCAGACTAATTGTTTTCAACCCAAGCTAGGAGGTACCAGGGATTCCTCACACCAGACACCATAATTAGAGTGGACAACAAGACAACCAGATTATTAGTCCTTTGTGTAGATCCTGTTTAATAAAGAGAATGACCATTGGGTATTTATATTCATTTGAGCTCAGAGCAGCTTAAAAGGAAGCGTTAAATACACCATATCGTACTACAGGATGGAGTAAACTGGCATCTAATTTAGAACCCTAATCCAAAGCCCACTGAAGTTAGTAGAAAGACTTTCTGTACTTCACTGGGATTTAGAAAAGGCCCTTATGACCCCAGTTCAGCAAACACCCCTATTGAGCCAAGCATTTCAGTTCCATGGATTTAAAATTAAGCACATTCTTAGGTGATTTGTTGAAGAGGGATATAGTTAAGTACATATTCAAGTACCTTTCTTAGGGTGACCATATTTTCCCAAAGGGAAAATGGGACATCCCCAGGCCAGCCTGAACCACCCCACCCCCACACAGAGCCAGCCCAAGTAGGGTTGCCAATTTTGGTTGGACGTATTCCTGGAGGTTTCATCACAGGACATAATCTTTAATTAAAGATGAATCTGTAATTCCTGGAGACTCCAGGACAATCCTGGAGAGTTGCCAACCCTAGGCCTAAACCCGTCCTGCCTTCTGCTTGCGCGGAGTTGGACTGAGCTCCTCCTTCCCCCAGGGCCGGCCCCAGCCCCCCTGTCATTCCCCCATGTGTGGGGCTGGTCCTCAAAGCCCGCCCGCTGCCCACCCGTGACCCTCCCTCCCTCCCACGTGGCCCTCTTCCCTCCCCGTGCACAGGGCTGGTCCTCCGAGTCCCCCTGTTGCCCGCCCGCACACAGGGCTGGTCATCCAAGGCTGCCTGCCCATGTGCGGGACTAGTCGTCTGAGCCCCCTGCCGTGCGTGGGGCCGCCCGAGGCCCCCCTCTCTCCCCTGCACACGGGGTGGGCCGGCTGGCCAGAGCCGCTCTCTCTAGCCCTCCCTCCAGCGCAGGGCTGGCGTTGCCACTCGCTCCTCCCCCTGCATGTTCCTCCGTGCCCCGCTAGGGGTCTCACCCCACCCCATCAGCTGGCAAGAGCAAATGGGACAAATGCCCAGTTTTGTCAAAAAAGTCATGACGGCTGGGACAGGGCCTTAATAAAAGGGACTGTCCCGCCCAAAACGGGGCGTCTGGTCACCCTAACCTTGCTGAACTCGGGTCTTGATCCCCAGTATGTAGGTTTAGGGCTTCATAGAATCATAGAATCATAGAACTTAAGATCAGAAGGGACCATTATGATCATCTAGTCTGACCTCCTGCATGATGCAGGCCACAAGAGTTGACCCACCCACTCCTGAAATAATTCTCACCCTTGACTCAGCTGTTGAAGTCCCCAAATCATGATTTAACGACTTCAAGCAGCAGATAATCCTCTAGCAAGCGACCCCTGCCCCATGCCGCGGAGGAAGGCGAAAAACCTCCAGGGCCTCTGCCAATCTACCCCGGAGGAAAATTCCTTCCCGACCCCAAATATGGCGATCAGCTGAACCCCGAGCATGCGGGCAAGACTCTCCAGCCAGACACTCAGGAAAAAGACTTTCAATATCCCAACATTTACCATCGGTACTAACTACCAGCGGTGGCACATTATTGACCTATTGTGTAAATCAAGTTATCCTATCAAACCATTCCCTCCATAAACTTATCAAGCTTAATCTTAAAGCCGGAGAGGTCTTTCGCCCCCACTATTTCCCTCGGTAGGCCGTTCCAGTATTTCACTCCTCTGACGGTTAGAAACCTTCGCCTAATTTCAAGCCTAAACTTCCCAACTGCCAATTTATATCCATTTGTTCTCGTATCCACATTAGCACTGAGCCAAAATAATTCCTCTCCTTCATCCTTGTCTCGTTTGTGTTGTTGTAAACCAGGAGGGGCCTCCATTGAATGCAGCATAATTCCATCGGGTGAAACTAAAGGCTCGTCTATGTGGAGGTTTCATGCACAGCAAGCCAGGCTGTGAATCTGTAGCATACCAGCAGACCCTGCTTCCGCACACTGAAAGGTCTGCAGTGCACTTTCATGTATTTGCTTTTCACCCAGCAAAGTACACTACAGAACTTCCTGTGTCCGCATAGCCAGTTAGTGCACGGTAATCTAGATTACAGAGGCTTGCCACGCATTAGCTTTCAGTGTAGACAAAGCCCTTAGGATGGGCTAAAGCAAATCCATTGATACGTTTCAAGGGAATGTTCAACATCTTTTGAAGGATCCACTTAACTCTAGCCATTATTTTGGATGCTGAATGTTTTACAAAAGTTTATGAGCCAAGGTGATCATTTTGTGTCTTAAAGGATTTGGCAACTCAAGTTACTTGAACGTGTCTGAAACCTTGTCATCAATAACCTAAGCAGCAGGGTCACTGAACATAAAATCAGCCCCTAGCGCCTGATTGAAAGTCCACTGAAGCTAATAGAAAGAGATCCAATCAATGGGCTTTGCATCAGGCTCATAGAGACTAACCTAAACTGAATAAATCTGCATGTTTATTTTCCTCTTGATAGGTACAAAATCATAAACCAGACAGGATTTTCTGCAGGCATTATAATGCCTCCACACTTGTTGTGAAGATTAACTGGCTTAAGTACTGAGATGATAAACATGTCAATATGTGTTTTCTTTGCTTAAAAATTAAATGAAGAGGTGATTGGAAATGTCAGTGTTTCAGCTATTCCCGTAGTCAATCAGCCAAAATAAACTGGGTGATTATTAGTATTGAATATATTATTTGAAAGCAGACAAGCTGAAAAACTCTCAAACATGTTTAGAACATTTCAAAAATATCTGTATTACTTTTGCCTACATATTTGATTATTCTTGTGTTGTACTTGATTACTTAGTTTGTTAAATACCAAAAAAAAAAAAACCCAAAAACTTTGATTGATGCGGTATTACGGATGGAATGTTAAATGCAGAAAAGTCAGGAAATTCAAAGCAACAGAGCCAACAGCAAGTGTGATGTGTTTGCACATTCATATCTAGAAGGATATTTGCCATCTCTGACTAATATGATCCCATTGTGCATGGCCAGTCTGTTGGTTCCCATCATGTCTAACGTTTTCATTTCTCAACCCATTTGTATCACATGTAGCATGCATATCTCACTGAGGCCTGTGTACATGGTAAGCACACGGTTTTCCATCCAAACAACATTTGAATGATCTGAGCACGAAAATAAGTAGCTGACTCTCTTTTTAATGGCAAAACCCCAGTGGTTTTTCAAACTCAGAGAACTCAAAAATGGCCAAAGAGATTATCTTCCAACTTTCCAAATAAATTCACTTTTGGACTGTGAATAAGAAAGCGTGAGAAAATTTCAGCCCCCAAAGGTAATTTTGGGGGAAAGTGATAAACCACTGAAAATAGCCGCGTATAATGAAAGTGTCATCTCAACCATAAAAGGTACCTCAATGCACTGAACAGCCACCGGAAAACATGATTGAAAGGGAGTTTAGAGATATTGCTAATGGCTTCAACATAAGGAGTGTGGCTATAAAAGATGAGAGGATGCCTGGCTAAAACTGCCCACTGCAAATCTTTGAAGAGCATCTAACTATCCAGGCGTGCAGGAAATGCGTGATTGCTACCCAGACTGTCCATGCAAATCTGCTAAGACAGAGAGACCTTCAAACACTTCAGGATTTTACTTCCTTTGACCATAGAGCCTGTTTTTTCAGGTTTGAAAAGCTTTGTGTCCAATGCATGTGGGGAGGGGATGTTGGCTAGTAGTTAGAGTAGGAGACTTGATTTCTGGGAGCCAGGACCACTGGGTACTATCCCTGGCTCTGAAGGATAATCTGGTCTACAGGGACTAGGAGTCAGGACTCCTGGATTCTATTCCTGGCTCTACAGCTGACTTTCTGTGTTACTGTAGGCAAGACTCTTTGTATCTCAATCTACCCTTTTCTAAAATGGGTATAAATAATGCTATACCCGACTTAGCTGAGGTATTTTGTGGCTTAATTAACATTTGCAAAATACTCAGAGAACCTCTGAAAGATATTGCATAATTGTAAGGTAACAGTGGCAGCTGCCCAAAATGACTTGCATCTGTTTTACAATGTCTGCCCCTTATGACATATGCAGGGAGAGGAATGGGAGTCATTTTATTCAGGGCCAGTCAAGAAGCTTTCCTTGAGCATGTTTAGTTAGCACTAGAAAGGCTAAGTTCTGATCTGGAGCTACCTTTTGAATGTCTTACAGTTCAGAGGATGTTCCAGCCATGTGATAATGGGAGAGTATCACAGAAAGAGTGGCTTTCTTCTACCTCTCTCCAAGGAGCTTTATTAAAATAAGAATAAGAATATGGAAAACTATCTGATTCCTAAAGCTACTCTCTCTGCTTCACTGTAGAACTTCTCCCTAGGACCTTTCTCAGCCTCTCCTCCTCACTGGCTGCCTTCTATAGATTTAAAGAAACAGTACATACATCCCTGTTTTGGACTTGCAAACCCCACCCAAAGTTCCCAGTTGGTCAAATCTGGGAGTTTGGATGGGTTCGGCTCTATCTAACAGTAGGCTGAGAAACACTCTTCTTCCTGATCACGTTTCTTAAATATCTCAAATATCGTCATGCAGAACCAATCCCGTCCTGTGCTCAGACTCCTTGGATCATGCAGTCAGTACGGCCAGTCTCAAGCATTCAAAACTCATGAGCCAGGCCTAAAAAAATCATGTTTGTTTGTGTTTTAACAATGGATTTTGGGGAGGAGGGGTATCTGTTTTCTGCTTCCAGAGCCTTTAGGGCATTTTGGGGTCATGTTTACAACCTTTTTTCCGGCAACCACTAGGGCTAGAAACCTACATTTCATTTTACTGAGAGCTGAGAGTCTCACGTAATCCTATGACTCCAGGAGCTGGTGCTTTGAAGAAACATCAAATATCACAAGACATTTGATAAAACCCTGAGAGCCAACAACACGGTGTATTTCATGCATCCCATCAAATGCTCTACCCAGCTATACCGCTCATACTTAATCAATGAATTCCACATTTGCCCCTGTACTGCACATACCCATACCAACACTACCTCCTCCTCGGCTTCTTTCTAAAACGACACGAGGCGCCTAACTCCAGGAGAGGGTTTTCACAGCTGAGAATCGCCGGCAGAGCCAGGTGCCTCCCTGCAGCCTGGACGTTGGTGCCGGTCTTTGTGAGGGGCAGGGCGTAGCGCACACCACTGTGGTCGGCATGTCCCATTGGCTGGCTTAGGCAGCTCCCCGTCTAGAGTGCTGGCTTTTGCAACTGGCCGGCTAAGGCACCTATCTCTCACCATTCGTTGTACCGGGAGCCGAGGCACCTAACTCAGCTTTGTGAATCACCATGGTTTTCTAGCTGCCTAAAGGTTAGGTGTTCGGACCCTCAGCGTCACAATGCCCAACTCCTTTTGTGCACCTGAGCCTAGAGAGATAGGTAACAGAGGAGATGCATAGGAAGCATGCAGCAGACTTTTATTTCACACCCTCTCTTCCTTGTTTCCCATAAGCATCCCCCAGGGGACGTCCGCTTTGCTAATGCTCCAGCATCCGGAACTCAATCTGCTTTCAAAGACTGCCCTGCTGCTATAGTGACTTACCCCAAGTTCGCAAGCCGCTCTCAAGGGGTGCAGGTGGGAGACTATTGAGCGCGTAGAATTCCACGCCAAGAAATAAGTGGTGTTAACCCACCAGAGAGACTCTAGTTGTGGATTTTCTGATAACAGCTCAACTTAAGGTCAGTCCTTAACAAAAATAAATTGGAAGAAATCTATCTGACTCATTTGCTTTACTGCTCCCACAATTTCTGATTCTTGAGCTCGCTCCCCACAACTGCCTCCCTTTCCTCTCATGCTCTCCTTCCTGTGATATGATAATGTCACTACTGGGAAGATGCTGTATAAGGGATTTCTCCCAGACTGGATTCAGAGCAGGGGGAGTTCTTCTTTTCTTGCTGAAAAGAAAGTCTCAGAATAAAGTAGAAAAGATTCTTTAGGCACAGGGAGTATTAAGCTACTGGTTAGAGCATAAAGAACAGGAGTACTTGTGGCACCTTAGAGACTAACAAATTTATTTGAGCATAAGCTTTCGTGTGCTACAGCCCACTTCTTCGGATGCATAGAATGGAACATACAGTAAGAAGATATTTATACATACAGAGAACATGAGAAGGTGGAAGTAGCCATACCAACTGTAAGAGGCTAATTAATTAAGAGAAGTTCCGGAATCCTATTCCCACCGATTTTGAGCATATGATAATAATAATAATTAATTGCTGGCTCCTATATAATACTTCTTCATCGGTAGATCGCATAATTCCTGCCTAAGACGGGCGTTGGAAGAACTGTTGACTCTTTATCAAGTGAAGCAACTTTACCAAGGGTTGTGGTGCATTCTCCATGACTGGCAGATATGCTGTACTTAGCAAATATATAACTTAACACAGATGCTGTAGTTCAAACATGAATTATTTTGGGGAAGTCCTATGGCCTGTTATAGACTAGATGATCACACTGGTCCCTTCTGGCCTTGGAATCTGTGAGTCTATAGTTTGACTAGCCAGATGAAACACACTTGCTAGGGGCAAAAGGGTTGATCTGAAAGATCAGGGGGAAAAAAGAATCTGGTTTGATTTGAACCAGAAACAAATGTTTACATTGAATTGAAAAACACAGAAAAAGTAATAGTTTCTAATCAACCTAAGTGGATTGAGTCAACTCAAAACGATTTTTGGGGGGGGGAGGGGTTTCAACTTGTTTTGAGTCAAACAAAATGATTCCATTGACTCAAAACAGTTTTTTCTAATTTTTTTTTCATTTCATGTTGGCCGTTTCAGATGCATTTTACTCTTTTTCTGTTATTTGTTTCAATTGGCCTAATTTGAATAAGTGTCTTGAATAAAAAAGTTGAAATGAAACATTTTGGCCCTTTCAAAAAAGCAACATTTCCAAATGAAACTAATTGCCAAATTTAACCCAAATTCAGCTGATAATTTTGGTCCCCGAAAAATGCATTTTTTGGCAAAAAAACACAATTAGTCGCAAAAGTTTTGCCCAGCTCTACCAACAGCCTTTCCTCAATTAGTCTTAAGGGGTAAAATGAACAAAAACAGCTTTGACAGGCTCCATGCAAACTCACGTCCCTCTGCTTAAAGCAGGACCAGGTCTAAAAGCAGAGGAGACAACAGCTGCTCTTTCTTTGCTGATTGTCAGTCAAGGTGAAGAGGGGAGTAAGCAAGCCACGACCACATTAAAGGTGAGAGCCAGGGCTGCAACTCAGTGACACTGTGGAATGATCGAGGACTTCATTCACCCACCAAGTTCTATGTGTGACCCCCATTAAAGCCAGCGCAAGCGATCCGCACTGAATCCCCTGCACGCCAAAGGGAAAATAAAGCCCACTGAGGATTCATGGGAAACCTCTTGAGTGAAGACATGCTAGTCTGAGCCTCAAGCTTCAGATCTAGGTGGACGTATAAACTTCCCCAAAGTGCAGCTCTGCTGAGCTGCAGGAGTTCCGTTGGGTCTTATCTCCAGCTTCTATCATCAAGACTCTATCGTTCTCTTTCCATTGTTCTTTATTACCAGGGAAAGAGAGTCTCATGACACAGGAATCTTTGACGTGGAGGGTCCGTTTATTATTACTTATATTTAGATAGAGGCCCCAACCAAGATCAGGGCCCATTGTGCTAGGAGCTGTACATACACATATAAGAGAGAGTCCTGGCCCCAAAGAACCTACAATCTAAATAGATAAGGCAGACAAAGGGTGGGAGAAAGGAAGGGTAAGGGATCATCTTGTGTTCTGTGTTTGCACAACTCCTAGCACAACGGGGTCCGGTCCATGACTATGTCTCCTAGGTGCTATGGTAATATAAATAATTAATAATAATAATAATAATTAATACTGTCCCCATTTTACAAGAGAGAGATACTAAGCAACTTTCCAGGGCCACAGAGTCTATGGAAGGACAGAGAGTTGAGCCTACATTTCCTGAGAGCCAGTTCCAGAGATTACCCTTCCATTGGCTTCTACTGCCTCTTCCACCCCATGCCGCCATAACTGCCTCTTTTTATCACAGTGATTCACACAGCAGCCAGTTTTGACATCACAAACAGGATTACAGCTCCTGGTCAAAGTCAAGCAGCAGGGGCAGGCGAACTGATGTGGGTGGCCAAGATCCAGTTTTCTAGCAGGTGTCTATGATACTGCTGATAAAAAACAGTGGAACTGGAATCAAAGCTAGAAATACGGGACCGATCTCTGCTCCTGGTGAGAAGCCGCAACCTACACTGCAGTCAATAGAAGTGGTATTTCTAGTGGGCCAAATTTGACCCATTTTACAACAGAATTGTCTTGAAATAGAAAGTCTGGCAAAGTTTCTTTGGTTTTGTAATGAGCCATCAGTAGGTTTTATAAATTTCCCCACCAAAATCTGGGTCTATGAGATCTTTCTTTTTCTGTCTCTCATCTGCCAGCTAGACACAGCACAAGCTGGTACATTAAGCAAGCGAGATGTCCAGAAGGTGTCTCCTGGATCTCTTCCGGTCTGAGAAGCAGCTTCTCTTTCCTCATACTCTCATGTCTAATAACTCTCAGCCTCCATCCTCCAGCCCCAACCTCCAAACCAGCATCTCTCAGATGTGACCCTCAACCTCTTCACAGCTCTCTCTGTCTCTGAGATGTCCAGAGGTCATCCCCTCACTGCCTTCTAGAGGGTCCTTATTCTGAAGATTATATGTTTGTATCAGCCCCAGTTTCATGTCTCTGTCTTCGCCCATCATATTACTGCATTGAAGGGGCAGTAGGAGTTTAGATGGTGTCCTCCACTGTGACACAGACTCATCGTCTCACTATTTGTTGGGGGATGGCAGCCGTGCACTGTTCATGGAAAGGGAGCCTCAAATGACTGACTAAAAATGTGAGGTGACCTAGATGTACGACTTACTGCCCAGGAACAATGTGACAAACTTCATCTTTCTTTACTGCCAACCTCTGAGGTTAGGGAGGGTTATTAGCTGAAGGGGGGATGAAGGAAACAGTTGTATGAAGTGGCCTATGTGCTTTGTTCTTGGGGTTTTTTTGGGGGGGAGGGTTGGTATTCTCATTCTTTCTTTCCGACTTAGTCCTACTGACTTTCAGTGGCTCACATGCATGGAACACCATAGGGGAGAAATTGCCTTCTACTCTGGCTAGTATACATTGCCCATAATTTTATTGTGGATTAGGAAAGTCAGTGCTTAAAATGTAAAGTGGTTAGGGAGGAGGAATACCATATTTTAGGAAAGTCCAGCAGGAGATTCCTTCCTGCTACATTTAATTTTAGACTCCAATGTGCATCTCTCTCTCTCTTTCTCTTTCACACACACACACACACACACACACACACACACACACACACACACAGTCTCTCTCTCTCTCTCTCCTAACATGGGTTAAACCCAATCTGCTCTATCCTGGCAATATTTCAAGCAGAGCATAGTAAAAAATTCAACTCGCGGGCTAGATGAATTTACAGCAGGGGTCAAAGGCTATAAACTATAGGAAATTGAGATTAAGCCCAGGGGAGTCAATGGCTCTGTCTACACTGCAATTAAAGACCCACAGCTGGCCAGTGCCAGCTAACCCAGTCACACGCTGCAGGGCTGTTTCATTGCAGGTTCATTCAGGCTCAGGCTGGAGCTCGGACTCCAGGACCCTACAAGGTGGGTTTGAGAAATACACCCTCTGGGGGAGACAGGCCCAGTGATCTGTGAGCACATGCAGGCTAATGTACGGAGGGAAGGCATCGCAAAAGCAGTTACATGCAGAGGTGCTTCCATGCACAGGCTGGCCTGTAAAGTTGTGCTTCTTCCTTCCAAAGCTGATGAAGTTTTCCCAACATGTAAGAGCAGCATTAAAGGTGAGGATTTATTTGTGAAAGCAGCAAAGAATCCTGTGGCACCTTATAGACTAACAGACGTTTTGCAGCATGAGCTTTCATGGGTGAATACCCACTTCTTCGGATGCAAGTAGTGGAAATCTCCAGGGGCAGGTATATATATGCAAGCAAGAAGCAAGCTAGAGATAACGAGTTTAGTTCAATCAGGGAGGATGAGGCCCTGTTCTAGCAGTAGAGGTGTGAAAACCAAGGGAGGAGAAACTGGTTCTGTAGTTGGCAAGCCATTCACAGTCTTTGTTTAATCCTGAGCTGATGGTGTCAAATTTGCAGATGAACTGAAGCTCAGCAGTTTCTCTTTGAAGTCTGGTCCTGAAGTTTTTTTGCTTTAGGATGNTCTAACTCAGGAACCAATCCATGCAACAAACCTCGATGCCAACTCTGCCCACATATCTACACCAGCGACACCATCACAGGACCTAACCAGAACCAGTGATGGTGTGGCTGATCATTCACCTGCACATCCACCAATGTAATATACGCCATCATATGCCAGCAATGCCCCTCTGCTATGTACATCGGCCAAACTGGACAGTCTCTATGGAAAAGGATAAATGGACACAAATCAGATATTAGGAATGGCAATATACAAAAACCTGTAGGAGAACACTTCAACCTCCCGGGCCACACAATAGCAGATCTTAAAGTGGCCATCCTACAGCAAAAGAACTTCAGGACCAGACTTCAAAGAGAAACTGCTGAGCTTCAGTTCATCTGCAAATTTGACACCATCCGCTCAGGATTAAACAAAGACTGTGAATGGCTAGCCAACTACAGAACCAGTTTCTCCTCCCTTGGTTTTCACACCTCTACTGCTAGAACAGGGCCTCATCCTCCCTGATTGAACTAAACTCGTTATCTCTAGCTTGCTTCTTGCTTGCATATATATACCTGCGCCTGGAGATTTCCACTACTTGCATCCGAAGAAGTGGGTATTCACCCACGGAAGCTCATGCTGCAAAACGTCTGTTAGTCTATAAGGTGCCACAGGATTCTTTGCTGCTTTTACAGATCCAGACTAACACGGCTACCCCTCTGATACTTGATTTATTTGTGAGCAGATTCATAGCAAGAGCCTCGATTTCGGCTTAATGGAAAATTGACCTGCGTAGTTCAGAGAGACCCACAAAGACCTACATTATTATCCACACTGCACACATGCAAAAAACATACAATAATTAATCAGCGACCACATAGGATCTCATAGTTGTTGCTATATCACAGGCCATGCTACTCTGAACTTCACAGCAACAGCAGGAATAGAACCTCCCACCCACACAGCACAGCCTCCCTGCCACTTCAGCTTAAGGAAAATCTCCATTGGACAATAGCAATATAGATCCCATGACACACACAGTTGAACAGTTTAGATTCCATGCAGTGGAGTGGTGCACATACATACTAGGTCTGGTCCCGATTGGGACCTCTGACAGTATTGTAATTAGAGCTGGGTGAATACATGAGTTTTTGGTTCCGTGGCCAAACCAAAAAATGAAAAAACAAAATTCATGTCGGGACGAGCCGAAACAAAAATGTTTTGACTTTTTCAACGAACCTGAATTGGTTGTCACCGATTGAGTTGCGGATAGGCAGTGTGGCAGTAGCACCCATCACAAGAACGCACATCCGCCTCCTGCTTCTCGGTCACACACAGAATTGACGTTTACCAGCAGTGACAAGCCCAGTCACGTGCCACCGACACGACCATGCTGAAAGCTGGCAAACCAGACACGCTATTAGCAACTTCAGCGTTCCAAAAGAAAGCACCAGAGACGAATGACAAGTAATGGCTGTGACTCACGCCAAATGTGTGTGATTTAGGAAATCTGTGCCGTGGGCTGGCTCTGTTGAATGGAGAGTCTGACAAAAGGTAGGCAGAGAGGCATGCAGACATATCAATGGATGGATGGGTAGGACACAGAAGACATCTTAGAGCAGTGGTCCCCAAACTGTGGGGAATGCCCCCCTGCAGGGGTGTGGAGGAAAGTTTGGGGGAGGGACACGGGGCCCAGATCAGCCCCCATGGGAGAACCATCCAGCCCCAGTCTGCCCCCTGCTTTGCTCCTGGCTTCGGCCCTGACCGTGATCCCATTCCCAGCACCAGCTCCAGCTCTGGCCTAGGCCCCAACCATGACCCGGTTCCCGGTCACAGGCCCAGCTCCCCACCGCGGCTCTGGCCCTGGCTCCCAACCACGGCTTCCGGGGGGGACGCAGCCGAGGTAAGGGGGGGAGGGTGCGAGCGAAAAAGTTTGGGGACCACTGTCTTCAAGAGTCAGTGTGTGTAAGCAATCATGCCACTGCAATCTTGCCCAGTCACCGCTAGCAGGAGATAATGCTGCCCGCTTGTTGTTTACAAATGTCACCTGAAAGTGAGAACAGGCATTCGCATGGCACTGTTGTAGCCAGCGGAGCAAGATAATTACATGCCAGATGCGCTAAAGTTTCATATGTCCCTTCATCTTCAACCACCATTCCAGAGGACATGCATCCATGCTGATGATAGGTTCTGCTCCATAACAATCCAAAGCAGTGCACACTGATGCATGTTCACTTTCATCATCTGAGTCAGATGCCACCAGCAGAAGGTTGATTTTCTTTTTTGGTGGTTCGGGTTCTGTAGTTTCCGCATCAGAATGTTGCTCTCTTAAGACTTTTGAAAGCATGCTCCACACCTCGTCCCTCTCAGATTTTGGAAGGCACTTCGGATTCTTAAACCTTGGATCGAGTGCTGTAGCTATCTTTAGAAATCTCACATTGGTACCTTCTTTGCATTTTGTCAAATCTGCAGTGAACGTTTTCTTAAAATGAACATGTGCTGGGTCATCATCCGAGACTGCTATAACATGAAATATATGTCACAATGCAGGTAAAACAGAGCAGGAGATATACTACTCTCCCCCAAGGAGTTCAGTCAAAATTTAATTAATGCATTATTTTTTAATGAGCGTCATCAGCATGGAAGCATGTCCTCCGGAATGGTGGCCGAAGCATGGAGGGACATATGAATCTTTAGCATATCTGGCATGTAAATACCTTGCAATGCTGGCTACAAAAGTGCCATGCGAAATCCTGTTCTCACTTTCAGGTGACATTGTAAATAAGAAGCCGGCAGCGTTATCTCCCATAAATGTAAACAAACTTGTTTGTCTTAGCGATTGGCTGAACAAGAAGTAGGACTGAGTGGACTTGTAGGCTCTAAAGTTTTACATTGCTTTGTTTTTGAGTGCAGTTATGTAACCAAAAAAAATCTACATTTGTAAGTTGCACTTTCACGATAAGGAGATTGCATTACAGTACCTGTATGAGGTGAATTGAAAAATACTATTTATTTTGTTTATCATTTTTACAGTGCAAATATTTGTCATAAAAATAATAATATAAAGTGAGCACTGTACCCTTTGTATTCTGTGTTGTAATTTAAATCAATATATTTGAAAATGTAGAAAAACATCCAAAAATATGTAATACATTTCAATTGGTATTCTATCTTTTAATAGTGCAATTAAAGCTGCGATTAATCGTGATTAATTTTTTTGAGTTAATTGCATGAGTTAACTGCGATTAATCGACAGCCCTAATTTAAACCTTTTCCAGGTGCCCTGTTTGAGGGCGCAGGTGCTCATAGTCATCTTAGTGTCACCAACACACCTTTCTAGACTTTCGAATAGACTTTACAGGATAATCCCCAAATACCTCTCACTCTGGCTGCTTTTATCAGGGATTCAAATTTTTTCTCACTGCTACTGTTCCTCTGCCTCTGTCTCCATCTCAGCAGTTATGCCCCCACCTCACTGTAGTATAATCTCTTGGGCCTAATTTTCCATACCAGCCCATCTCTATTAGCACACTCAATGCCATTATGCAGCAAGCAACACTTTCTAACAATGACCTATTGATTATATGCTTCATTAACAATGATGAAATCCCTATGAGAGGTTTATTATTCGTGTATTGTATTTTATTATTTCATTGTATCATTAATAATTACCTCTACGCTTCATTTCGGCATCACTCACTTTCTTGAAAGGAATGACAGGTCTCGTTCCAAAGGTTCATGAACCATGTCAGCAAAGAGGTTCCTTTCAGCTTGAAGATAAAACAGTAGTCCAGCATCATAAAATCATCATTGTAAAATGTGGGGAAAGTGGCTGTTGATTCTATAAACACTCTGGTTCTACAAACACTTACTGTGTAACTTTACTCACCTGTGTAAATTTACTCACACAAGTAGTCCCATTGGGGTTAACAGTGAGTAGTGTTACACATATACTTAAGTGTTTCCAGGATCAGGGCCTAAATCAAGGACTCATGTTTTTCCTAAGCCTCTGCCCGTCAAGTGCCTGCACAGACAAGAGCATCCAGATACCTGCTGAACATGAGCTCCCTATATGACGCTGTTCCCAAAAGAGCTAAAGCCATATGCATAAAGAGGAGAATCTCAGGTAGGAGTAAAGAGGTTATTTAACCTCTTTATTTGTCATTGGTGCAACCGCTGCTGGAATACTGCATCCAGTTCTGGTGCCTACAGTTCAAAAAGGATGGTGATAAATTGGAGAGGGTTCGGAGAAGAGCAACGAGAATTAATAAAGGATTAGAAAAACTGCCTTATAGTGATAGACGCAAAGAGCTCGATCTATTGAGCTAAACAAAGAGAAGGTAACTGATTTGGTGGATTGGGGAATGCGGCGGACATAATACATCTGGACTTCAACAAGGCTTTTGACACAGTCCCACATGACATTCTGATAAATAGGCTGGAGAAATGTGGGCTCAACAGAACTACCATTAAGTGGATACATAATTGGTTAAAAAATCGCAAAGAGTAACTATTAATGGAATGATGTCCAATTGGAGGGATGTTTCATGTGGGGTTCCACAGGGATCTGTTTGGGGTCCGGTGTTATTTAACATCTTTATTAATTACCTGGATGTAGGACTAGGGAGCAGACTGATCAAGTTTGCAGATGAGACAAAGCTGGAGGGAGTTGCCAACACTTTGGAGGCTAGAGCTAAAATTCAGAGGGATCTTGATAAATTGGAGAATGGGGCTATAGACAACGAAATGAAATTCAACAAAGACAAATGGAAGGTGCCTCACTTAGGGAAGGAAAACCAAGTGCACAAATACAGAATGAGGGGAAACTGACTTGGCAGCAGCAGCACTGCCGAGAAAGGATCTGGGAGTTGTGGTGGATCACGACGTCAACATGAGTCAGCCATGCAATGCTGTTGCAAAAAAAACCAAATGCAATTTTAGGTTGCATTAACAGAGGCCTAGCATGCAAGTCACAGGAGGTGACAGTACCACTCTACTCAGTGCTGGTTAGGCTTCATCTGCAGTACTCTGTCCAGTTTTGGTCACCAATGTATAGAAAGATGTAGACACACTGGAAAGGATCCAGAGGCAAGTGACAAAGGGATGGAATGCAAGCCATACGAGCAAAGGCTGGAGGAACTGGATATGTTTACTTTGGAAAAGAGGAGAGGAACATGATAGCGGTCTTCAAATATTTAAAAGGCCGCCATACAAAAGATGGAGGAAAGTTGTTCTCTTTTGCCACAAAGGGCAGGACAAGAGGCAGTGGGTTCAAACTACAGCAGAGCAGATTTAGATTAATTCTCAGGAAAAACTTCCTAACAGTAAGAACAGTAGGATAGTGGAACAGACTGCCTAGGGAAATTGTGGAAGCTTCTTCAACTGGAGGTTTTCAGAATGAGGCTGGATAACCATCTGTCTTGGATGATTTAGACACAAGAAATCTTGCATCTTGGCAGAGGGTTAGACTAGATGCCTTTTGCAGTCCCTTCTAACCTTATGATTCTATGATTCTAAGGTTAAGAGGTGACTTGATTACAGTCTATAAATAGCTACCTAGGGAACAATATTTAATAATGGGCTCTTCAGTCTAGCAGAGAAAGGTATAATATGATCCAGGTGCTGGAAGTTGAAGCTCGACAAATTCAGACTGTTAGGTTTGTTAGGTTTTTTTTGTCAGTGTTAGGTTCACTCCCTCTGGGGCACCTGGCATTGGCCACTGTCGGTAGACAGGATACTGGGCTAGATGGACCTTTGGTCTGACCCGGTACGGCCGTTCTTATGGTCTTATGAAATATGGCATAAATTTTTAATGATGAGAGTAATTAACCATTGGAACAATTCACCAAGGGTCGCGGCAGGTTCTCCAACACTGACCATTTTTAAACCAAGATTGGATGTTTTTTTGAAAGGTCTGCTCTGGGAATTAGTTTGGGGAAGTTCTATGGTCTGTGTTATGCAGGAGGTCGGACCAGATGATCACAAATGATCCCTTCTGGCTTTGGAATCTATGAACCTGTGAGCCATGGAAGATTCAACTCTCTTGGGTAATATTTGTTAAGAGCTCCCTTTACTACATCTTACTTGGGGAAAAAACACATCTAACTACATGGGAAAGACTTAACTAGGTTTCAGTGAATATTGTATCAGGCCTTCGGTGACAATCCTGGTGTTTCTGGTTGAGAAAAGTTTCAGAGTGGTAGCCATGTTAGTCTGTATCAGCAAAAAGAACGAGGAGTCCTTGTGGCACCTTAGAGATTAACAAATTTATTTGAGCATAAGCTTTCGTGGGCTAAAATCCACTTAATCAGATGCATGCAGTGGAAAATACAGTAGGAAGATATATATACACAGAGGACATGAAAAAATGGATGTTGCCATACTAACTATAAAGAGAGTAATCAGTTAAGGTGGGCTATTATCAGCAGGAGAAAAAAACTTTTGTAGTGATCATCAGGATGGCCCATTTCCAACAGTTGACAAGAAGGTGTGAGTAACAGTAAGGGGGAAAAGCTTAGCATGGGGAAATAGGTTTTACTGTGTGTAATGACCCATCCACTCCCAGTCTTTATTCAAGCCTAATTTAATGGTGTCCAGTTTGCAAATTAATTCCAATTCTGCAGTTTCTCTTTGGAGTCTGTTTTTGAAGTTTTTTTGTTGCAGTATTGCGACTTTGAGGTCTGTAATTGAGTGACCAGGGAGGTTGAAGTGTTCTCCGACTGGTTTTTGAATGTTATAATTCTTGACGTCTGATTTAGACAGCACTGGGTTGTGTGTAGTGGGCAGGTGTGAATTATGTTAATAAGCGTTTAGGCCTAGATCCACAAAACTGTTTAGGCTACTAGCTTCTATTGATTTCAATGGATCAGGGCCTTAGCGCTAGTGACAAGTGTCAGATTGGCAATCGTGAAGACTGATGGCCATTCCAAAGAATAGCCCCACTTAATCACAATGGACCCATAGGACAGAGAACAAGGCCAAGATATCTCTTCTCTGCTGCTTTGGTGGGATACAGGGCGAGAGTTAGTCAAAGTATCTCCAGTGTAAATGACTGAGGGATTGCACTTGTATTCCAGTTAAAGTGAATCTCTGCATGCAGGGAAAACAAAAGACATACCTGGTCCCATGCACATACTATATGAAGTAGGGCCTGCAGCCTACAACTCCTTCTGCAAATGGAGGTTACAAGGAAAGTGAAGTACGGGGCAGAACCTTGTACACGGAGAGGGTGTAAATCATGAGACCCTTGGTCACCTACTCCCTTCTACACAAGAGCACAGGGTGAAGGAGATGTGTGGTACAAGCAGAGGATGGGATCACCTGAAGACATGTGCTAAGTGTGTTATGTCAGTGGTTCTCAACCAGAGGTACACATACCCTTGGGGATATGCAGAGGTCTTCCATGGGGTACATCAACTCATCTAGATATTTGCCTAGTTTTACAACAGGCTACATAAAAAGCACTGCTAAGTCAGTACACACTAAAATGTCATACAATGACTTGTTTATACTGCTCTATATACTATACGCTGAAATGTAAATACAATATTTATATTCCAATTGATTTATTTTATAACTATATGATAAAAATGAGAAAATAAGTAATTTTTCAGTAATAGTGTGTTATGACACTTTTGTATTTTCATGTCTGATTTTGTAAGCAAGTTGTTTTTAAATGAGGTGAAACTTGAGGGTACACAAGACAAATCAGACTGGACAGGTTGAGAGCCACCGTCTTACATCGAGCATCTGCTTTCCCTGTACCCCATGTCCTCTCTCCACTCTGGTTGGACCTAATCCAGAGCCTAATCAAGTCAATGGGAGTCATTCCATTGATTTCACTCATCTGTGATCAGGACCTTTGTGCTTATACATGGAACTCAACACACTTGCACGCCAAAGGATCAAGTCATGTGTGTGTATTGAGCAGTGGTTCTCAATCTGCGGCCTGCAGGCCGCTTGCAGCCCAATCAACACACAGCTGCGGCTCATGTGACATCCTCAGGGCCATACAGGTAGTCTATATATTGTGTGGATGCAGCCCACATGACACACACAGAGCTGCATATGCAGCCCACAATGGTAAATAGGTTGAGAACCACTGGTAGAAAGAGAGAGAAAAAGAGAATGTGCAAATGTGTGTGTATGTATAGATTGGTGGATGGATATATAATTTATACAGTACCATACATACAAATACCAACCTCTTTTTTTCTATCACCCCCCCCCCCCCCCCCCCCCCCCCCCCCCCCCCCCCCCCCACACACCCANAGCTGCATTTTTATGGACACGGTTGATATCAGCAGTTAGGAATAATGGTTGTCTAATTGTAGTGCTTTATTGTGTTCTGTGTCAAAGCGTGGGCGAGTAATTGCAATCATCAAAACCCTTTCAGAGTGTGTGCAAGACCCTGACCCTTGATCACCTGCCATCAAACCTATCTTATCCGCCACACACAAGCATTTTCTGGGCAGAGGAACTAGCTGAATGTTTTTTCAAGGTTGGGGCCGGAGTGTGGGGGGCGTTTTTATTTAGAGATGTGCACACAATCGCTTTCCTGAGAGCTAATTTAGGTGCCAGACATAAAAAAAAAATTATACAAAATAATATGTTAACCAGCAACTGAAGAAAAAAATATAATTGATTCTCATGGGCTGCTGAGTGTTACAATTTGAATGTCTTTCCATTAAAATCCTCGTAAGAGACACAAGAAGGAAGAAAGAAAAACTGGGGTGGGATGGAAATCAGTTTTTTTTCAACTGCTACTGTTGAGATGAAGGAGAAGTTCGTTTCAGACTGCGAGCAGATTGATAATCCTATTTCTATTTTGATATATTAATATAAGCATCTTGACTCACTGAGTGCTTACGGAATAATACAAACTGTTAGCTCAGGTGTTTTGAATGGGGTTCACTGAGGAATCAAGGATATGCCTTAAGAAAATAGTTGCTTTGTTTCTTGTATTGCTCTGAATTCTCAGCCTGACAGTGTCTGAGTGGACCTGTGTTTACACTCCATCAGTCCTGTTAATGTCGGCATAGTGCTATATAGATGTAGAGTGCTCTGTAAGTGCTAACTGTATATATCTGTCTATAAGAGAGGGAGAATGGGTGGTGATGTGGTGGGCAAGCTTTAGCAATGCATCAGGGAGGACCTGCGTAACTCACTCATGGCTGCACCTTTCGGGAGTAATGCAACCATCCCCACTTAGCAATAACATCTATTTATACAGAGCATTATCTATGTTGTCCATAGAGGCAGATCGGAGGGTGAGTGGATGTGGCCCAAGCTGAGACTTTGGGTCCTGATTTAAACTCTTGCAAAGCCTCGAGAATGGGCTTTTGTTTAGGTCAGATTTTATCACAGGTTACCTTAGAAGAATATGGTGGCATTAAAGACCCACAAGCGGACCACCCCACCCCAGATTCAACATCTGCCTTTCTTCTGCCTTTGCTTAAAGAAATGCCTGATGTTCACGGCTGGCAAATGCAGGTGGGCCAGGACATATGTGTCTGTTCAGATTTTTGTAATGAGGAGCTCTGTTAGACTGTGTAATTAGTCTCTCAAGGGAAGTGGTAGAAGCCCTATCATGTGCTTGAAATCAAGCAAAAAGAAATTTAGGCTGGGATATTGGGAATAATGTCCTAATGGTGAAATCTATCAGACTGTGGAAGAGTATCCCAAGGGAAGTGGCAGTAACTCCATTATTTGAATTACTTACAATGAGAATGGACAAAACACTTATGAATGCTCAGTAGGAAACAATCCTACCTTGGCAGGGAGAGGACTGCATATCCTAATAGGTCTTTTCCATCTCTGGTGTCTATGATTTACCTTGACACTTCTCTCCCATACCCCAGCCTCCTCCCCACCCTGAATCTGACACCTTTTCTATCTTTGTGCATTAAAAAGAAGAATATAGATGCATTTTACAAGGCCTCAGCATAATGCCATAGAGAGATGCCATCACAGGGAAGTGGCTGCAAAATGCCAGATTGAAAACCCATAGACAGTCCAGATTTCCTGAGGGAAACTTAGCACAGGCACTGAGGGTGGCAGCTAGCCAGACATCTGTAGGGTAGTGAGTCAGCATAGGGCTGAGAGCCGGGAGATCAGAGTTCTAGTCTTGATTCTGCCACCGATTAGCTGTGCAACCACGGCCACATCACTTAGGACCCTGCTGCCCTTGAAGTCGGTGGCAGGACTCCCATTGACTTCAACAGGAAACTGAAGAGATCCTCTCTGCCTTGGTCATCCCCTGTGTAAAACATGGAGAATGATGGAGCCTTTCTGGTATGCTTTGAGATTGATTGCTGAGAAGAGTTCACCCAGAGTGGGCTAGCCCAACAAGAATATACCTGCCCCCCTGCCAGGGTTGGAATATGCCAACTGTGTTCTCAGGAAGAGCAGCTCTCGGTTTGTCATCCCGTCACTCACCATCTTCCCAAAACGCCCCGTCTGCATGTATCCAGCATGCTGCCAAAAGACTTGTGCCTTCACTATTTTTCCTACCCTACCCCCATGGGCCCTAGTCACGGACTAGGACCTCATTGTGCCAGGTGCTGTACAAACACAACCCAAAAAGCCCCCACCACAAAGCGCTCGCCCTTTATATAGAAGACCAGAGACACCAGATGGATGCAGACAGATGGGGGAGTGCAAGGAAACAATGAGCCAATATCGGTCAGCACAATCAGTGGTCCCAGTACACCATTAGCCAAAGCGTCGCCATGTTGTATGTCGGCAGCGTGGCAAAGGAGAGTTTTTGAAGGAGGCTAATGAGCGAGATTTGTGGATGTTTGCCGGGGCGCGCTTCAGAAGTGCAAGGGAGTCACAGGGGAGAAAGCGGGTGCTCGGAGCTGGCACCATGCACCGGACAGAGGTGGGCGTTGACACTCTGACAGTGAATGAGAAACAACAGGTGGGGATAGGCCGTGAAGGGCCTTTCTGAGCTCATGTCTGGACACTGAACCACGACAGCGACCGCTCTGTGTTATAAAATCATGCTGACTGT
The DNA here is from genome assembly GCA_003942145.1 of Platysternon megacephalum. Lineage (NCBI taxonomy): Eukaryota > Metazoa > Chordata > Testudines > Platysternidae > Platysternon > Platysternon megacephalum. The sequence goes on from QXTE01000189.1 coordinate 1,696,734, forward strand.
TACCAGCAGGGGCATCCCCCAGGTAGGGAAGGTCTCCCCTTGGCTGCTTGTTTCCCTCTCCATGCCATCGGATGGGACCCAGCCTATTGAAAACTCAACCCCTCCGAGCTCCCTGAAACAGCAGCAGCTGGAAAGGAAATAACAGTAAAATTCTATGGCTGTAATAAAACGCATTAGCCATCTGAACACTCGTTTCAATCAAATAATGCAGCCCATTCATATTTAAACAGGAAATATTGTTTAATGTTTATGGTAATGATCAAATCAAATTTTAAAAATTAAACATGAAATTAAACATTTAAGCGAGGGTCCAACATTTGGCACGCAGGCCGCCAATGCCAACACGCCGCTCCGGGCTGCGGGAGCCGAGGCCTGCAATGATTGGTTGCTGGCAGCATGGCTAATCTGACCTCTTTGTCGTCCATCAGTGCAGGGTGTCTGGGGATCTACAGGACAGGGGCATGGGCGGGGGCTTTTGGTATTGCAAAAACTGAGCAGTCAGAGTAGCCAAGGCTGATGCAGGCTGGGCAGTGGGTCGACAGTTATCCAGAGCCAGGGTGGTCCCTCTGAGCCAACTTCCCCGACCTGTGCCTACGCTTCCGGGCAGAGATGAGGGAAAGGAATGATGAAGCCCTGGGATGTGTGATGTATGGAGGGATGGCAGCCCAAAATATTTCTGAGGTGGAAGAAGCATTAAAATTTGGAAGCAGCTACATGGGATATGTCTTTTGTCTTGATGAAAGGTAGCAGCGGGTGTCTTTAATCATCAAAATACAGGGGACTCCCACTTCTTGAAAAGTCAAAGTGGGGGAAAACTATCTCTTTCATAATGTTTGGGGCCAGAAGGGACAATCATATCATCTAGTCTGACCTCCTGTATGTCATAGGCAGGGCTGGCGCAACCCATTAGGCGACCTAGGCGCTCGCCTAGGGCGCTGCTATTTTGGGGGCGGCGGCGCCGCGGCCACCCGTAGAAATTGGGGGGCGGGACCTTCCGCCGCGGCTGTTGGGGGCGGGATTTCGGGGGCGGGACCTTCTGCCGCCTAGGGCGCCGACAAAGCTGGCGCCGCTACTGGTCACAGGCCATTAAATTTCACTAGGGTGACCAGATAGCATATGTGAAAAATCAGGATGGGGGTGGCGGTAATAGGCGCCTATATAAGGAAAAGCCCTGAATATCAGGACTGTCCCTATAAAATCAGGACATCTGGTCACCCTAAATTTCACCCAGATTACCCCTATGTTGAGCCCAAGGACTTGGTTAAACTAAAGCATTTTGGTCCTCAGGAAAACAAACTGTTGTGTGCCACAGGCAGACAACAGGGGACTGAAGTGTCACCAATCCCCGAGTCCCTTGCAACGGCATGGAATTGATTAGGTAGGATATGTCCAGATGAGCCCACCAGGCGACCCATGCCCTATGCTGCAAAGGAAGGCAAAAAACCTCCAAGGTCCCTACCAATCTGATTCGGGGGCGGGGGGGGATTCTTTCCTGAGCTTAAATCTGGAGATCAGTTAGACCCTGAGCACCTGAGCCAGACACACCAACCAAGCTACTGAGAAAGAGGATTCTCTGTTCTACTTCAGAGCACCGGTCCACCCCAACCGGTATCCCGTTTCTGGGCATGGCTATCTCTGATGCTCTGGGGAAAATGAACTCCTCCCCAAGCCCCAAATCACAAATATTAATCAGGGAAAAAATTACTTCCTGACTCTTGCCGGAAACTGGGGCCATTTCTTTAAGCTGTGTTGACCTCAATGAAACTATGCTAATTTACACCATTAGTGGATTTGGCCAAGAGATTTTCCAGGTACTTAAACCCTTGTGATGTTCACCCAACCATTGTTTATAAGAAAGATGAGCTGGAGCTGCAGCCTATGAGCTTGTAGCTGAACTTCCCCAGAGTTCTGAGATGCTTGGGTCCAAGGTTCTGGTTTGCATCCATCTCTAGTTTATTAGAGATTAAATAAAGACTAATGTCCAAGTCATATTGCAGGTGGAAGCGATGGGGACAGAATGGAGTCACCCATGTTGGCATTTGTTAAAGATATGAGGACTAACACCCTGATGCATGCCCTAGGTTCCATCATCTGGCATGATCACAAGCACTCAGAGCCTGGGGTTTATACCAGGCTAAATTCTGATCTCATGTCAATGTGAAACCAGACTCAGAGGGCTGCCTCCTTCTTTCACTTACACCAATGTAAATCTGGAGTGACTCCATTGTCACGAGACCTGGTTATCCTCCCATTGCACCTAAGCAACTTCACTTGAAGTCAGTGGAGTTCCTCCAGGTTTACATTTCTATATGTAATGTTGGAATCAGGCCCAAGTTTGCACCAGCATGAGATGAGAATTTAGCTTACCCCCGATGATGCTCTATGTCCACTTTTAGGACCTCATCACTGGGCAGCATTGGTCATCTGACAGAACAAGGAGTAATGGTCTCAAGTTGCAGTGGGGGAGGTCTAGGTTGGATATTAGGCAAAACTTTTTCACTAGGAGGGTGGTGAAGCACTGGAATGGGTCACCTAGGGAGGTGGTGGAATCTCCTTCCTTAGAGGCTTTTAAGGCCCGGCTTGACAAAGTCCTGGCTGGGGTGATTTAGTTGGGAATTGGTCCTGCTTTGAGCAGGGGGTTGGACTAGATACCTCCTGAGGTCCCTTCCAACCCTGATATTCTATGATTCTATGATCTCCCAGAGACATGTACAAATTCACCAGTACTAGCAGCCTGTCCAGGCGGGCTGCCCTTTGCTCAAATAGTTTGATCTTTCCAGGGATCATGTTGCTGGTAGATATTAATTTAAAATTAGCAATGCTTCGGCACTCCACCAAATTATGTTTTGATCTTAAAAACTCTCCCCCAAAAGTGAAATCAATTCTTTCCTCTGTTATAGCCTGCCTGCCTGGGCTTATGGTTGAAGCAGCATACACAGAAACTCTTTCTTTCCTTTTTCTTTTTTCTGTATTTTTTCCCCAACAAGACAGAATAAATTAGCTGGGAGACTACAGCAAAATGGTGAGATTTATCTTAACCTGTGACTACCGCGCTCATCCTTGTACCATGCACTTTAAATTGGATTGGGATCCTGTAAGAGGCTGTCAAGGATTTCGTTTGTTCTGCTTGACATACAGATGTACAATTGGTAAAACTGCATCTTATCTTAGTAATTGTCTACAGTGCTAAGTCTGTACCTAGTTATTGACTTCAAAAGTCAGGTTTCATCTGTGCTGCTCCTTGATCCCACATCATCCCACCAGCCCCAGCTCTATACATGCATCTTTCAGTTCATCTCCCTTTGCTAAACCATCCCCCCATGCCTAAATGTTTAGTTTGTGCTTGGATTTTTTAAATCAAATCCATTTATTTTATTACACATTTATTTATTTATTCTGTTGGGTGAATGTTTTAACTGATTTCCTTGTGGCTGCTGCTGCTGTTGAATGTAGGATTTGGTTTGTCTGGAAGATCTGTCTTGGGCATTAGAACAGCCTACCATTGTCTGAAATTTGCTAGAAAATAAATGAAATGGGGGTTTTCTTTTAATTTTATTTTGGGGGGCAAAATAAATAAATATATGGCCAGGATATTAATCTACTTTAAAAGGTTGCTGTATAAAATATACAAAGAATGAAATTCCTATCTATGTACTTATCTAATCTATAAAACCTCATAGTAGCTCAGCATCTTTTAATACATGTATAGGCTAACAATGGTGAACCTCAAAATTTTTCACTCAGATGCTTATCTGAAGTCTTTACATTCTTTGGTATTCAAACATGGGCTGTGAGTAGAAAGGGTCAAAAATGGCATTTTTTTCCCCACAGAAAATTTAGGAGAGAACAAACAAATAAATTTTCAGAAGAAAAGGTTTTGGTTTTTGGTCAAAAAAGTCAAACTTTTCTGTGAAAAGCAGATACTTTCTGTGACGGGTTGGATCACAGAAATCCCCTTGGGAGCTGCCGCCCGATGTGCAAAGGCTACTTCTATTCCTGTTTTCCCTGCCAGCTCTGTGGCTTCAGCTCCCTGTCTTGGTGAAGGCAGACACACCCGTCTGCTCCAGCACAGACTAAGGGCCTGAATTACCTGCCCCCAAAGCTGCAGGTTTACCTGAAAACAGCTCACAGAAGTGTGCTTGTCTTTAGCACTCTGATGCCCAATTCCCAATGGGGTCTAAACCCAAATAAATCTGTTTTACCCTGTATAAAGCTTATACAGGGTAAACTCATAAATTGTTCGCCCTCTATAACACTGATAGAGAGATATGCACAGCTGTTTGCTCCCCCAGGTATTAATACATACTCTGAGTTAATTAATAAGTAGAAAGTGATTTTATTAAATACAGAAAGTAGGATTTAAGTGATTCCAAGTAGTAACAGACAGAACAAAGTAAGTTACCCAGCAAAATAAAATAAAATGCGCAAATCTATGTCTAAT
>QXTE01000189.1:1703373-1812298 GCA_003942145.1 Platysternon megacephalum
CCTCTGTTCTCTTCCACCCCTTTATATATCTTTTGCATAAGGCGGGAATCCTTTGTCCCTCTGGGTTTCCACCCCCCCTCACTGGAAAAGCACCAGGTTAAAGATGGATTCCAGTTCAGGTGACATGATCACATGTCACTGCAAGACCCCAAGCCTTCATTCCTCCCAGCCTGACTCACAGGAAGGCTTGCTTGTAAACAGAGCCCCAGTCAATTGTCCTGGTTGATGGGAGCCATTAAGATTCCAAACCACCATTAATGGCCCACACTTTACATAATTACAATAGGCCTTTTGCATGAAGCATATTCCAGTTACATTATATTCACGTATCATGTTTTTACAAAATCATATAGACTGCACAACGTCACACTTTCCATGAAATATTTAGCTTAATCTAAAACCCAATTTTCTGTTGAAAATCATTTTTGATGACAATTTTTGGACCAGCCATAGCGGAGTCTCCTGAGAAGAGACTCTGACAGGGGGATTTCTGGGACTTCCTTCTCTTCTGGTACTTCTTTTCAGATAGGCTGGGAACACCACAAGAACCAACTTATTCAAAGTATTGCCACTTCTCTATTCCTTGTTCCCATTGGAAATGGGACAAGCAAAGACCCATGGATGTGAAAAATAATGAAAAACATTTCAAGAATCTTGAAAAAAGGTTTGATTTGCATTTACGTTGAGTCTTGGGAAGAAGTTTGCAGCATTTCTCTTCTTCCTTATTTGAAGTGGTTTGGGTGTCTTGGGGACGAAGTATAAACTAAAATGTAAAGTGTCTGACAGAATACAGTGGCTGTGGGGATCTGTTGTGGGCCCAGTTCTGCTCCTACTGAACCCACCAGCAAAACTCCTTTTGGAGTTTAATGGAAGCAAAATTGTACCCTTTATGTCCTTCAGAAACAGCAGAGAGAGATACTTAGCCATCCGACTGGTTTCTCAGTAGAGTTACGCAGGACCCAGTCCTCTTGCCATTGAAGACATTGGCAAACCTACCATTGAGTTCAATGAAATCAGGATATGACAAAAATTAAGAAATTACTTGTATATGTATTTATCCTAAAGACAAGAAAAGTCATTTCACCTCTGGGGACATATTATAAATTGTGCTGACAGCCCATAACAGTGTTGAAAAGAACCTCTGGGGTTGGATCCATTGTCAACCAATCAAAAGTTAAGATTACACTTAAAGGGGCTTGATATGATAGATCCATTATTCATGCCTGGAACGATTGGACACCATGGACCACGGCATTGGCTGGAATGGCAGGATGGATCCATAATTCCATTCAAAATGCTGAAAGATATGGCTAAGACACCAGCCCTATTTTAGCAAAAAAGTCCAGTGGTATCTTTGATGGCTATAAATGGTCAGGCTCTCTGATTTTGTCTCATCCAAAACAGAGCATCTCTGGAACACATACTATAGGTGGTCTGTGTGCTTCCTTTACTGTATTTGTTCTGATCTATCACTAGGAAAGTGATGCTGTCTTTTCAGGGTTAAATAGATCTTTTCCCATGGTCAGATTTCAGATTATCAGCATTTGCCCTAAAATGAAATGACGCTAAAGTGGTTGGAAGGATCTGCACAGCTACAGTACCAAATGCCTGGTACATAAAGGTGGTAATTGGAATATGATGCAGGTCCGGGGTTGTCTGCTAGAACAAGAGTTATGTTTGTGTGTCAAATTTACCCCTGTGCTTTTTCTCAGAGGCAGTCTTATATCAGGGCTTTCTGGGAAATACAATATGGCTTTTGTTGTTTGCAATTTATTATTTTTTATTTTTGCATTATTTTTTTTTATTCTTTGTGGGCCCCCTGGGTGCCCATAACAATGTGGCAAGCAACACAGATCTGCACTGTAGCACTGTTTTCCCTTTGCAAGTAAATCCATGCAAACACCGCAAATCCACCTCCGGGCATTGGCAGCTTTCTAACCTAAGGAAGAAATGGCAGGAAAGGAATCTCATTATGCTGCAAACGGTGCTGCTGGAGATCTCTTGCTTGACTTTTGAGGATATATGTTTCCCTTCACTTGGCTTCTTTCCCTCACCCCACCTTTAGAGATATGTACAGAAAGATAACTGAGCAAAAAGGGCATGTGCTGCATGCAGGGACCCTGAATGGCAGCCTAGCAGCAGGAGTCAATACCGCAGAGGGATAGAGTACAGGAGGGAGATAAGGGACAAGTTCTGCTTTCAGATGTTCATGCACATCTGTTATTGGCTTTGGTAGGGATCTCCATGAAAGTGCATCTGAGAGCTGAATTTGAAAATGTCTATATTTAAAAAGTACCATTTCTGGAACTACAGCGGTCCTGGAGTTACACAACTTCAAGGGAGCTGGATGGGTATAACCCAAGGCCGGGTCTGGCCCCTCAGTGCCTGTCACAGTCTCTCTGTGTCTGTCCCTCAATTCCAGCCACGAGCCACATTCGAGTAGACTTTGCAACTATAAGGGAGAGTGCAGGAGTCATTACCGAAGACGGGGATTAAGACCTGAAAGAGACACCCCAAAGAGAGTCTCAAGGGTCTCTTTTCTTTGCCCCAGCAAGCCTAAATCAAAAGACAAATTCTGCCCTCAGTACAACCCCACGGACTTCCAATGAAGGGCCAATGAAGAATGTCGACATCAGTGGGGTTTAGGGTGACCAGATGTCCCAATTTTATAGGGACAGTCAAGATTTTTGAGTCTTTTTCTTATATAGGCTCCTATTACCCCCCGTCCTGATTTTTCACATTTGCTGTCTGGTCACCCTAGTGGGGTTGTATGGGCATAACCAAGAACAGAATTGGCCTATTGTGAGCTCCAGGCATCCAACCCACCTGTGAACTAGGGCTGAGCCGTTGGGCTGGGATGAAATAAGAACTGACTCAAGCCTTTGCCCAGAGCCTGAAATGAACCTTTAAGGTTCTGAAAGTTTCCATTATCTTTGAGTTTGTTTAGTGGAATTCATGTTCACCACTGTCCTTCCTGTTCTCAGCCAAGAGAGGAAGCAGCGGTACCAACATTTTTCTCATACAGCCTGATCCAAAGCCCATTGAAGACAACAGATTAGGCCCACAGTGTTTCCAGCATGTCCTGATGGGGATACACTGTGAATCTCCTGAGACAGCCTGAACTTGTGGGCTTCCCTGCCAGATTTCCAGATCCAGCAGGACTAGCCATAGAGACTAGGTCAGGTTTCCCAACTGAAGTCTACCCAGGCCAAGGTAGCGGGGGTCTTAGTCAGTATCCTCCTGGGTTAAAATACTCTGGTGAGCCCAAGGGGAGCAAAACAAATAGGAAGGAAGGAAGGAAGATTTATTAAATACAAATGAAAAAATCAGGACATAATGTTAAAGAATTATCTGAAACTCATGTACACAGATACCATGCTGATGTACTTGGTATAAGTACTAGAATAGAATAGAATAGAATAGAATAGAATAGAATAGAATAGAAACTGGAATCATCTAAGTAGTTAATTTAAATAAATAAATAAAGATAATTTAATTCAAATTGACAGTGTCCCTTTAAATCTTTAGATACTATAGTGATATGTAGGCACGCTAGAAAACACTGAGAGAGAGAGAGAGAGAGAGAGAGAGAGATGTTTGTAAACTGCTTTGAGATCCTCAGATGAAAGGTAGCACCATATAAACATGATGTTTTGTTATTCCTGCTTGTGGGGGAGGCAGGCATTCCTCATGGAACTCTCAGCTCTGATAATACTCTACTGTACATAAACATTTCCTCTGAATATTGCCCATGTTTGTCAGATGTCATTCCCTATTGTTCAGTGCCATTTACATGTTGGCAAGTTGACTTTTACTAAGGTAAGAGTAGGTTAAAGATTTCAGATTTAATACCGGAGGCAGCTTCCCCCCTCACTCCAGGCTCGGCTTTCTCAATTTCATCCCGCGCTGACATTATATCAAACTGTGTTTCTACCCAGTGGGGACAGCCTCAGATTATTTACAAAATACAACACGGACGTCAGACTAAATGAAGACGAAAGATGTGCAGGCAGCGTGATTGCTGTCTGCACCTTTCTAAGAACTGCTTATTAAGGAAACATTCTTTTTAAGCAGTAATCTTAGTCATAAGAATTAGATACTAGTGATATGATCTGACCTGACAACTAACAACATCTATTGATCAGATTCCTCCAGTAATAACAATGCTAATACCAATTAACAATTAATAACAAATAATAGTGTGCACATATATCATGTCATCTATTCAAGGAGTTCAAAATCCTTTATAAACATCCATTCCTCATTGTGCAACTTACTTTTAGATTTTTACTAAGGGACTGTTGTCTGGGGGATTAGACCAGGGGACTGGCAGTCAGGACAGCTGGGTTCTCGTCCCACTACTGCCATTGATTCACTGTGTGAACATAGGGAAATGTTTTCACTGCTCTGTGACTTAGCGTCCCAACTGTAAAATGGGCATAATGATACTTACACTTAGAAGTGATTTCGGAAAACTTTTGGCAACAGAGTTTTTCGTCGGAAAAAGCTGTTTTGAAGACACTATAACGCTTTGTGAATTCCTATTGATTTTGATTCAATTTCCCACAAAAGAAAAACTTGCTGAAATTGGGAAAAAATGGAATTTCCATTGCATGGGAAATTTTGAAAATATTTGATTTTGTTCTGAGTCACAATTGAAATGTTGAAATTTCCCATGAAATGGAAATTCTGCATTTCAACCAATGCTATGAACAGTACCCATCTCAAAGAGTTGTGAAGCATAATTAATCTGTATATATATATATATATATATATATATTTACAAAGTGTTTGGAGCTTATCAGGTGGCAGCTTCTCTATAAGTGAAAAGTATTATTACTATCAAGTATGCTGATGTTGAAAACTCCAGTGCTGCAGAATTATCTAGAATGTCACCATCAGCCCTCGAGCTAGGAATTTTCTTTGTAGGCTAACAGTAGAATATAGCATTAACAGTAGAATAATTCGCCATTAATATTTTGTTCTGATTAGCTTTGCCTCATGTTTCTCCTTATGCATTATCTGCAAGCAGACTGGAGTGTTCTCAAATGTATTAATGTTCAGATGTTTATTATTTGATGCATGTTGGGGGTGGAGGACAATTTTTTTTTAACCTCTATAGATTTTATCATGCATAAAGGACTATAGTTATCTGCTGTTGGCTCCTCAAGCTGTGTTGGCTCACAGTGATCAGTTAGTTAAGACACAAACTATTTTATCGGTACCCTGACTGACTGAACACACAAGCAAGCACCTCCAGCCAGAATACATATACAGGCAAATGTAGGCCTGATCCTGCAAATGATTACACATGCGCTTTAGCTTTACGCATTGTGGGTAGGTCCATTGAAGTCAACGGTGTAAATCAGCTGAAGATTGCTGCCATGAATGGAACCTTGACATTCCCTTTCTGTGAACATTCATGCCAGTAAAACACCATCACATGAATGTTTGCCGGTAGCGAACTCAAACAGACTGTGATATAATAACGATACTCAGTTTTATATAGCACATTGCATCTATAGATCTCAAAGCACATTATAAAGCAGGTCAGAAGTATTATCCCATTTTACAGATGGGGAATCTGAGGCACAGAGAGACAAAGTGACTTGTCCATGGTCACCCAGTGGTGGAGCCAAAAATAGAACCCATCTCTACTGAGTCCTAGTTCAGTATACAATCCTCTAAGCCACATCTCTTTCTAAATCCTTGAAATATTCAACCAAGTATCCATACGTCATTTTTTGACCTATATGCCCACCTCTGCTTAAGAGGCTGGATCCCATTCTGGTGAGTCTTCTTGCCCTGGCAGGAGAAGTAATCCTGCACTGAAGCAGCAAATGGTTCATTTGTGGGCTAAATCTAATTTCATGAAGAAGATGAATATTGACCTATTTGAAATCAGACAGGCTCAGGAGTTCTCACTGTTTGTGTCCAGTTGCACCCACATGGCTCCTGCAAGCCAATATTAACTAATCTAATCTAACAATGGGAGCTTCACAGTATTTGTACTAGCTTCAAAGAATCACAAGAGTTAGAGATAGAAAACGTTATTAACAGCCTATCCAATCCATCTCTCTCGTGATGTAGGGTTGTTCCTTACTATACATTGTTTAGTGTAGTCATGTCTAATTCTAAAAGTCTCAGACAATGGGGCTTCCACCTCTTCCTTTCTGGGACAATTCCATAGTGTAACACATCTCGCTGCCACGAAATCTTTCAGCCTAAGTTTTTCCTTTCTTAAGTTCATCCCATCATCCCTAATTGTACACCAATGACCGACACCAGTCAATTCCTCCACCTCCTTGGTGCTTGTACTGTTCAGGTAGCTGCAGAGGGTTACCGCATTCCTACCTGGATGCTTCTTTACTACAGTTCTTGTTCCTTATAATTGTTCTTCCCAATCACTTATTGCTACTTTTATTATACATATATTTATGCACACACATGTATATGGGGGGAGGGATAGCTGAGTGGTTTGCACATTGGCCTCCTAAACCCAGGGTTGTGAGTTCAATCCTTGAGGGGGCCACTTAGGGATCTGGAGCAAAATTGGTCCTGCTAGTGAAGGCAGGGGGCTGGACTTGATGACCCTTCAGGGTCCCTTCCAGTTCTATGAGATAGGTATATCTCCATATATGTATAATATATGCATGCATGCATGTGTGTAGTGTGTGAGTTTATGCACATACAGGGCCATAAACTCTATTGACTTTCAATGGAATTTCATCAATGTACACCAGCTGAGGATCTAGCCCATTGTATATATATATAGAGAGAGAGAATTTACATTAGGGACTAGGTGGAAAGAATTCTCTTGGTTCTCTCTGGACATCTGATGGTCCTTAAGGCAGTTGTCATCATGCATTAATTTGCCTCCGCTCATTCCTTGTTGTCTTAAATGCCATATTACAAAATGTTACAAGGCCCCCTGTTTCTTGGCATACCCACATTTCACCTGGGCATGTAGGGAAGCATGCCATGATCCATCCTGACAGACGTCAACAAGCATCTCATCAGGGGCTCAGCTGTGTCACCCCCAATGCTATTGCATGGCAAGATCACTCCTTGTCTACATTACACTCTTTCCTGCCCTCGGGGGGAATGGGCGGGACTATGCTAACTGGTTCTGACCCTCCAAGATCTGTGGGGGAAATCACCATCATGCCACACAATGTGCCAGATCTGTCAAATCTAAACCGGAACGCTGCAACGTACTTAATTCCTTCCAGTGCATTTACCGGATGGCAGAAGTCCTGGGGTGGGTCTTCCTCAGGCTGTATCTTGGACCAACTGGGATAGATTTGTAACCCTGCAGTGAGTGGCAAATTTGAGCTTATTTCTAATGAGAGTATTTTCAATATGATTGCTGTTGGTTTTCTTTAAACAAACAAACAAACCTTTTCCTTCTGGTCCATGCTGTGCCATTTCTTTCTATTCCATTCAGTGTGACATTTTGGGATATGCAGCTGTGTTCTTACTGGAGGCATCACTGTGTTCCAGTCATCCTGGGAACACTGAGCAGCACTAGGGGTCCAGTCTACATGGATGCACCCAGAATGCTCAGCATTTCTGCAGACTAGGGCTGTCAAGCGATTAAAAAAATTAATCGTGATTAATCGCACTTGTTAAACAATAATAGAATACCATTTATTTAAATATTTTTGGGTGTTTTCTACATTTTCAAATATATCGATTTCAATTACTACACAGACTACAAAGTGTACAATGCTCACTTTATATTTATTTTTGATTACAAGTATTTGCATTGTAAAAAAACAAAAGAAATAGTATTTTTCAATTCACCTAATACAAGTACTGTAGTGCGATCTCTTTACCATGAAAGTTGAACTTACAAATGTAGAATTATGTACAAAATAACTGCATTCAAAAATAAAACAATGTAACATTTTAGAGCCTGCAAGTCCACTCAGTCCTACTTCTTGTTCAGCCAATCACTCAGAAAAACATGTTTGTTTATATTTGCAGGAGATAATGCTGCCCGCTTCTTGTTTACAATGTCACCTGAAAGTGAGAACAGGCATTTACATGGCACTTTTGTAGCCAGCGTTGCAAGATATTTATGTGCCAGATGTGCTAAAGATTCATATGTCCCTTCATTCTCCAACCACCATTCCATGCGTCCATGCTGATGACGAGTTCTGCTCAATAACAATCCGAAGCAGTGCGGACCGATGCATGTTCATTTTCATTATTTGAGTCAGATGCCACCAGCAGAAAGTTGATTTTCTTTTTTGGTGGTTCGGATTCTGTGGTTTCCGCATCGGAGTTGCTCTTTTAAGTCTTCTGAAAGCATGCTCCACACCTCATCCCTCAGGTTTTGGAAGGCACTTCAGATTCTTAAACCTTGGGTCGAGTGCTGTAGCTATCTTTAGATATCTCACATTAGTACTTTCTTTGCGTTTTGTCAAATCTGCAGAGAAACTGTTCTTAAAACGAACATGTGCTGGGTCATCATCCAAGACTGCTATAACATGAAATATATGGCAGAATATGAGTAAAACAGAGCAGGGGACATACAATTCTCCCCCAAGGAGTTCAGCCACAAATTTAATTAATGCATTTTTTTTTAACAAGTGTCATCAGCATGGAAGCATGTCCTCTGGAATGGTGGCCGAAGCATGAAGGGGCATACGAATGTTTAGCATATCTGACACGAAAATACCTTGCAACGCCGGCTACAAAAGTGCCATGTAAATGCCTGTTCTCATTTTCTGGTGACATTGTAAATAAGAAGTGGGCAGCATTATCTCCTGCAAATGTAAACAAACTTGTTTGTCTTAGTGACTGGCTGAACAAGAAGTAGGACTAAGTGGACTTGTAGGCTCTGAAGATTTACATTGTTTTGTTTTTGAGTGCAGTTCTGTAACAAAAAAAATCTACATTTGTAAGTTGCACTTTCACAACAAGGAGATTGCACTATGGTACTTGTATGAGGTGAATTGAAAAATACTATTTCTTTTGTTTATCATTTTTACAGTGCAAATATTTGTAATCAAAAATAATATACACTTTGATTTCAATTACAACACAGAATACAATGTATATGAAAATGTAGGAAAAACATCAAAAATATTTAATACATTTCAATTGGTATTCTATTGCTTAACAGGGCGATTAAAACTGCAATTAATTGCGATTAATTTTTTTTATCATGATTAATTTTTTTGAGTTAATCGCGTGAGTTAACTGCGATGAATCAACAGCCCTACTGCAGACACGTTCTATCTAGGTGCCCCAGGAATGCTTACGTGAACCACGTGGCTCAGAAAGGAAAATGAAAACTCAAATCTTTTAAACATTTATGATATTTTTCATTGGTGGATGTCACGCATGATATGAATAGACATTAAATTCCCCGCATTGTCATCAGCACACCAAATATAGGTGGAAGTATTCGTTCTTTTTTAGGACTTGCTGTTAATCATCAAAATAGATACGATGTCTAAAAGTTCACATTCCAAATCAAAGAGCAATTAGAGAACCCAGGTTGTCTGAAATCATTAACACACCTATGAAGCATCAGTTCAAGATGTCCCACCCATACCGACAATCCCAGCTTTCTAAGTAGCTGCAGGATATACTACTATGAATTAGGCATGAGTGAACTGTCAAACCTGTCTGGATAAATTCAGAGTTGATATGAACCTTCACCTGAAACTCAAGCTGAACCTTTCCTGAGGTTTGAAAGAGTTCTGATGGCATTTCCCCTACAATAACCACTTTCCGTTTACTCCTGTATCTGCACTTCCTGCTTCCAGCCAGCAGTATATTGTGTAAGAGGCTCTTTGCATAATAATTGCAGGAAAAATCATGTGGTAGCAAGATTTCCACCTCTGTTTTGCATACTTTGCTAGTTATGGGTAATTTGGCTTCACTCTGAATTGCGTATCTGAACCTGAATCTCCAGCTCTCCATTACTATCATCATCATGGATGACGTGTAAATTAATGTGGACCAATATGGTGCCAACACCGTATCCTAGGTGCTGTCTGGTCTCATCTAAACCTTAGGAGAGAGGAACTGTATGAGCCTGTTCCTGTCTATGCTGCCCCGGTATCTACAGCCCAAAATCGCTCTGGTGCACTCAGGGCTGGCTCTATAGTTTTTGCCGCCACAAGCAAAAAAAAAAAAAAAAAGCCGCGATCGCGATCGGGAACTCTTACGCTGCCGCTTCATTTTTCGGTGGCAATTTGGCTGTAGGTCCTTCCCTCCGACACGGACTGAGGGACCCGCCGCCGAATTGCCGCCGAAGAGCCGGAGGTGCCGCCCCCTTCCAGGGGCCGCCCCAAGCACCTGCTTGCTGGGCTGGTGCCTGGAGCCGGCCCTGGGTGCACTGAAAAAGCAGGAGTGAAAAAAGCAGAACAGGTCTCATCTGCCAACCCCTGCATTCATTTCTTTCTTTCTTTCTACTTTTGTGCCAGTTCTTTGGCTGCTCTAGTGAATTAGCATGAAACGCTTTGTTTGTTTCCTCTTGACTCTTGGAGAAGTGCAGCTTGGGAGGTCCTCCTGCTCACCTGGCGCATTGCCCTCTTCCTTGCTTGACTGGCACCGAGATCAAAACACTTTGCGGTCGGGTAATGTAATTAGGTCCCTTTTCAAACCATGTGTGTTCTAGTGGACTGTGGGAAAACCTTGCAAGAAAAATGGTGGTGGCCCCATTACCTGAGACAGTTAAGTCTCTACTGGATGAAACACTGGAGCAGAGGAATTGCCAGACTGGATCAGACCCGTGCTCCATCTAATCCAGTTACCTGTCTCTGACAGTAGCCAGTACCAAATGCTTTGGAAGAAGGTGCAAGAAATCCAGCAGCAGGCAATGATGGAATAACCTGACCATAAAGGAATCTCCTTGCTAGCCCCCATTAATTACAGGTTGGTTTTTGTCCTGATGCAACAGGATTTATATCTCTTCCCAAACGCGTATCTTTTTATCACTGAGTATTGTAATTTTGGTTGTCCTCGTTATCCATATAAATTCCTGGTCTTTTTTTTTAGTCATATCCTGTAGGAAGCCATCATGCACAGGGTCCTGGGAGGACTGGTTTAGATTGATCACGTGTTTTGCATTCCTATGTTCCATGAGTCTATTGGAGCAAATGGGGGTCGATTTTTGTGATATGATTAACGAAAGGGACCAGAGTAAATAGTGCCAGATTTCCTTTGAGCAGCCTGGATTTACACACACACAATCAAGAGCTTCAGTGCTGGGAGAGAGAAGAGCTGTCAGGGCTATGTCATGGTGAAGGCATCCCATCAGCTGGAGGGGGAGCGTCCCTGGGACTAGGCTTGTAAATCAGACAGATGACTGACAGGGGTTAAAAGCTTCCTGCTTGCTTTCCCGCATTGCCTCCTGCGTGGTAAAGAGATCCCTGTCCCTCATGCAGAAGGTGTTCTGAGATTTCAAAGCATTTTGATGGAAACAGCGTACTGACTACACTGGGCTATCATGGCCTTTGGCAGCAACATCCAGCTGAGCCTCACTCCCCATGTCCTCGGCTGATCAGACTGATCATAAAGCAGGTTCAGTCTTAAAGGCCCATCTGCTAAAAATACCCAGAATACCCATTAGTTAACATCACAATGGTGAGAGGTGTCAGATGGAGCCCGGGGCCTCTGCTTAGTCACAGAACAGCCTACCCCAGCCCTGACTATGGGGTGAAAGAGAGCTCAGTCCCCTTGACCCATCCCATCTTTGGCTTCTCAGCTGAAGCCTGCAACAAGGCGGCCCCTCTGTGCTGACTTGGGTGGTGTCTTCTGCAATGGGCACACCTGTCCACTTGGAACTGGACTGAAACCTCTAACTCTTTTCCAGTAGGCCACACTGCCATAATAGTAATAAGAGGGTTGGATTTTCAAAGAAGCCAAAGGCAGTTAGGAGCACAAAGTCCCACTGTGTTCCTAAGTCACTTAGGCGCGTTTGAAAATTCCACCCTTCATTAATAATAAAGGCTGGGATTTTCAAAGGTGCCTAAGAGAGTTAGACGACCAACTTCTATTGAAACTGAGCACATCATTCCCTTATTGTTCCTGTGGAAATTGTAAGCATTAACAACAATTTTGTTCACTGCTGGCCTGGCTGGCTTTTAATCAGTTTGGTATCCAGATGGGATAAAACCTTGTTCCAGTCACTCCTGGCAGCACCCTGATCCTGCGTATCTCCGGGGTAGAACAAGGAATCCCCAGACTGGATCAGGCCCGTTGTCCAGCTAGTTCAGCATCCTACATACAAATGGTTAGCATCAGCTGCTTCAGAGCAAAGTGCAAGAAACCTCCCCGTAGGGCAGACCCGGAATAACCTGCCCTCACGAAGGTCTCATGGGTGCACTGATCCACACACAGCTATCACAGCGACGAGCATGGTATAAACGCCTAGATAGGGAGATCAGACCCCATTCTCGATCCCCAGAGCTTCCCATTTTCCCAGCTTCATTATTTAAATGCTTCTATGTCTGAAAATAATTGCTCCGAAGAAACGGCCTTGAAATAACTTTGTTTCTCCACAAACACGGCCTGGTTCCCTTTAGCAGATAAGCAGTAAATTAACGGCAGCAGGGGCTAGCTACCCAGTCCAGTTGTGAGCCTCCGGTCTAAATGTCCCATTAACGATTGCCATTTCCAAGGCGGGGGTGGCACGGCTTCGTTTTGTCGCTCTGTCTCCAGTAACGGCGGGCTGAGCTTCGCTAGCTAATGATGCATTTGCCAGGGGAATACAGGTGCTGCTCAATAGCGCGTGGCCTAATGTTGAGTATGACCCGTTGCGTGTGATTAAATGGGTTTCACTTGGCTACAACACAACATTAGAAACATTTTCACACTTTGCAAGGCAAAACATTCAATTAAGGGAGCAGAAACAGGAGATGAATAAACATTATATTTCCATGTTTTATTGGATTGACTCATTCAATTGGTTCCCTCTAATAAGTAAGATCCGGCCAGACTCAACAGGTCCCAGCACTGATTTTCTTTTATTACTGTAGAGCTGGGTTGTTGTGGGGTGTTTTTTTTTAACCTTTCCATTTATTTAAAATGCTCTGGATTTCGGATTCAATTTCTCTTCTTCCTATTTATTATTGTTTCCTTGAAATAGGAACTTCAAGTACGTTGATAAATGGATTGAAAGGTTGTCTCGTTTCACTGTCGCATCTGCTGCTGTGCCCTTTGCAGCAAAGCTCTTTTGTAATCCTAAAGCACTGGATTGCAGTAGATATTAATCAGACTAAAGAGCTGGGACACAGAGGAGGACATAACAGGTTACAGATATTCCAAATGTGGGGTCACCAGTGAGACAGTTTAGGGGTGCTACCACCAGGTGCAGCTAGGAGTAATGAGCTGCTATAAAGACATGGGGAAATTAGGCTGAATATCAGACAATTCTTCCTGGCTGTGAGATTTGTTGAATTAGAGAGTGCTCCCACTAAGGATCCATAGATTCTAAAGCCAGAAGGGACCATTGTGACCATCTAGCCTGACCTCCTGTAGAACACAGGCCAGAGAACTTTCCTGAATTAATTCCTGTTAGAACTAGAGCAGATCTTTTAGAGAAACATCCGGTCTTGATTCAACAATCTCTAGTGAGGGAGAATCCACCACAACCCTTGGTAAATTGTTCCAGTGTTTAATTACTCGCACTGTTAAATACTTGCCCCTTATTTCCTCTCTGAATTTGTCTAGCTTCACCTTCCAGCCATTGATTCTAGTTAGACT
This sequence comes from Platysternon megacephalum, assembly GCA_003942145.1. Taxonomy (NCBI): domain Eukaryota; kingdom Metazoa; phylum Chordata; order Testudines; family Platysternidae; genus Platysternon; species Platysternon megacephalum. The sequence goes on from QXTE01000189.1 coordinate 1,717,102, forward strand.
TTTTGCTGCTAGATTGAAGAGCCCAAAACAGCAGAATATCCCCATATTACTGGGGATATTTAATACTCACGTGGACAATGCACTGTAAGGAACAATCCTGCCCTGGCAGGGAAATGGACTAGCTAAATCACAGCTAAAAGATCTTTCCCGTATCTAATCTCTGTGGTTCCCTACTCCACATGCAAGACCAGTAGATCAGGGGTTCAGTCCTGTGACATGCAGACCTCCCTCAATTCCTTGTGAACTCAGCAGGACTTGAGGCTGTTCAGCACACGGCATCTCCTGGAGTCAAGACTCTTCTCTCTTTTTCCAGCAGTGGGAGCATATTGTTGTCACAGATGTCTCTGCCACACTACAGAATGATCAATCCTCTGCTAATACTAACCCACTAACTAGCTACAGCAAACGACAACTATGAATATCCCTGTTTAATACATCGCTACAAATATTCACTGGTGATTATTTTTTTGTTTGAAGACGGTCATTGCTGTACTTGATGCGTCACAAAGCCAGGAGCAAGAAACAGCCCCTCTCCAATGCAGTTTACAGCCTAAAGAGCTGAGGTGAAACCCTGGCCCCATTGAAGTCAATGGGAATTTTGCCATTCACTTGAATAGAACCAGGATCTCACACCTGATCCTTCTCCCATTCAGCTCAATGGCAAAAATCGCCATTGGCTTGAGTAAAGCAGGATTGCACCCTAAAGCCCGAACCCTGCAAAAAGTCATGCTCAGGCTTACGAGATTGGGGCCCAAAGGCGTAACTGGATGACTTTTCGCAAGTGTAACCCTGAGAAGTGGGGCTGCTTTCACCCTGTATCTTTCTGGGCATGGCCCGTTTTCAGGCTGAGCCCTCTCGGAAGACGTCCAAAGATCCTGCAGACTCGCGCTGTGCTGCAATCCAGCGTTGCGCCTGGTGCGACGTCATCTGGGGTCCTTGACAATCCTGTCCTTCCTGTCCCTATCTTCCCCCAGAGAGCACCATTCTACAGCTGCCATGGACACGCCACTCAAAAGCCGAGGTCATCTGAAAGTGAGCAGGGCGTGACCTGCTAGTTGTCTAACTCCATAATCAGGAGCCAGCAGAGGTTTGCAAGGGATTTCTTTCTCAAAGTAACTGTAACAGCACTGCCCCTTCTACACCAATACGAGCGTGTCCTCCACTTAAAGACATTTCAAATGGCTCAACTGGGAGATTAGCTGAGGCTTGCCCCCGCGCGCAGCTCCATAAAGGCTGCTAAGAGCCAGGTTTCCTCTGGTTGTTCTCTTATCGCTTCCAGGCACCGCGTCGCTGTATCAAATGAGAAAATGGCTTCCGTTTCCAGTTCTCTGACCACTTCAGCCTTCCCAGACATAAATGTGCCTCCGGAATTCTCTTTCAAAGGAGCGCCTCGCACAGCACCTGGGATTCGCCACTGCTTCCTGGGGTCCTACAGCATTGTGACATGCAGGGTGAACTTAAAATATTATTAATAGCTTCTGTTTATGTGAGTTCCTTTCAGTCTGAACGTGCCAGAAGCATCTGTCACATTTTACAAACCACACATGTAGCAAACCCTTGGCCACCGAGGAATTTCACAGCCGTGTGCTACGCCGGTTGCAACTTCATAGCAACAGCCGGGACAGAACTCAGATCCTCCTGCCCCAAAAGCACAAGTCCCCTTACTGCTTAAGCTAAAGGAGAATCTCCATTAGCTCTTTCCTGTGTAGGTTCTATGACACACCATTGAGCCGTTTGAGACTATCCAGAAGAGGGCAGCGGTGCACATGCTTGCTAGCCAGAGCATTACATATAACATATAAACTCCTGTATCCTGGGAGGATTTCACCAGCACCAAAACACGGCCGCCATTTAGATGGATCATGGCAGCTGTTCAATAAGACCCAGTAATGCTACAACATAGCTCAGCTTTAGCCCTGCAGATTAATACTGTATCCAGCTAAAACTGCACAAAAGGAATTTCAGGAAGGCCAAATCACCCTGTTGGCACTTGGGCTAACACCATTTGTCTGTCTGTCTAGCCATCAGTCCATCCAGGCATTTATATCATACGTCTCACCATAAACAGCATTTGAACACCCCTACTCTTCGGAAAAGTGCAATGGGTCTTTGACCACATGCATTCAGGACCTTGAATTTTCACTTCATTTAAAAGACAGGCTCTGTTCTATGTAGTGCCATAAACAGCCCCCACCACCCTGGCACTGGTGCCCGCTACTTGCCCATGACCTGCTATTTTCTCTTCTGCCAAATGCCCCATCTGGAAGGACCAACTTGGAAAAGCCGTCTCCTGGCATAAGAGAGAACGATGTCCCACCCCGGGGCTTTGCTTGCCTGGCTTGGGGGATGATGCCCAAACTCTGAGAATGAAAGTTGGAATGGGAGTTTCACTGCTCGGGGTGATGGGGAGACAGCCGTGGGGCGGGATCTAGCACTGTGCCTCACTTCCACCACTCCCACTATGCAAGAGGAGGGAGGGAAATAAATAGATCCCCGACTGCCCATTAATTTAAATCTAGACCCAGGAAGAAGTCAACGAACTGTAATTTATGAGGTGTCAAAGCCTGACAAATGCCTTTTGACACTGTGTTTTCAGTTATTACAGTCTGGCTTGCAAAGCGACACCACGATTCTGTTCGGGAGCCTTGCAGCGAGCAGCACAATAGCAGAGGGCAGAGGGGACTTTCTGACTGTCTTTTTCCCCCTCTTCTCTCCCCCCTCCTCTCAATCATTCCATCTTCCCCACCCCAAGCGGCTGCGGGGAGGAAAACCAGCCTCACCCAGGGGCACCGGTCCCACGAGCTGCTTAGCATTCTTGAGAGGCACTCAGCACCGGGCAGGATCGGGCTGTGTCCGGATGGACGGATGATGTGAACGGAGACGAGACAGTGAACCTTGAACTCCACTAAACTGGGTTAAATACCCAGGAAAGGGGGAGAAGTCGCTCTGTGTCATGTTAAATACTTTGGTTGGTTCATGCTACCCATGCTGGACACTCATCGCTGTGGCAACATACCCCATTGATGGTACTGTTTCAATCCATGCAACATCTATTTGATGAGGTTCAGCTATCCCTTGGTTCTAGCTGATGACACCCTCCTCCCCGTGTGTACCCTTGGTCTGCTGCAAAACGAATCAGAGCATCTGATGGCTCCTAGGGGCCTCCACTGATAGAAGCACATGCTTTCCTATTTCTGATCATTTCTCTTCTCTGCTAAACTCTTCTACCAGTTTGCTCTGCAGACAGCAGCTCCGGGTTCCCGGGGGATGAAATTAACCAGCATTAAGATCTCAGGGTCTGGCTCTGATTTAGGGTGCTGCATTTTGGGATGGGGGGGGTGGCATTTTGATGGTGAACCTTAAGGACAGCCTGTCGGCCCCCGCCCAGTGCCCCACTGGCTGCCATGGGTCCCTGACCTGCTGTGGAGCAGCATCAGGGCTGTTCTCCAGTGTCGCTTAATGAGGGGTAATCATGCCGCTGCCAAGTCAAGCTTGAACTGAAAATGTTTCGGCTGCCTCAATCCCACTCCGAGTTCATGCCGAGTCCAACTCGTTTTCTAATCACTTGGGGGAGGGGGAGTTCTCTAAAAACAAATGTCATTTAGCCCTTTATTTCCAAAGCTTTATTTTCCTTACACACACAATTGCTCTGTAATTTTGGCGGTTGTTGGGTGTGTGTGTGGGGGGGGGGTTTGTCCTAGTCTTGATTTCTTTCTTACAGCCCATAAACCTGTTTACTGTCTATTCACTGCACCACACACTTTGCACTGCATTCAGGTAGTCCCAGCCTGGCACAGCATGCACGCACAGGCACATATATTCCCCTCACATACAGATCTCAGAACCCTGAGCGCCAGAGCCCCTTTTTTGTTTAACTGGCCAACCCTGCACTTCATGCAATCAGCTGAGGCCAGATGCAGGCAGGCCAAAAGCCACCACATTCTCCAGACGTTTTCTGTACGGCTCACCTCAGGGAATGTCAGAAATAATAATAATATATGGAGATATACCTATCTCATAGAGCTGGAAGGGTCCCCGAAGGGTCATCGAGTCCAGCCCCCTGCCTTCACTAGCAGGACCAATTTTGCCCCAGGTCCCTAAGTGGCCCCCTCAAGGATTGAACTCACAACCCTGGGTTTAGCAGGCCAATGCTCAAACCACTGAGCTATCCCTCCCCATGACAAAACCACATTCCCGTGGGAATTCCAGAGCAACTGATTTCCGTGATCCAAGGGTGTCCCAAAAAGTGTCGAATAAGCAGCTGAAATGTTGGCTGTTTGTATGCAGCCTGTAGTTAGATTTCAGAGTAGCAGCCATGTTAGTCTGTATCAGCAAAAAGAAGAGGAGTACTTGTGGCACCTTAGGGTACATCTACACTACCCGCCGGATCGGCGGGTAGCGATCGAATTATCGGGGATCGATTTATCGCGTGTAGTGTAGACGCGATAAATCGATCCCCGATCGCTCTCCCGTCGGCTGCTGAACTCCAGCAGTGCAAAAGGCGGAAGCAAAGTCGACGGGGGAGCCGCGGCCATCGATCCAGCACCGTGAGGACGCGAAGTAAGTAATTTTAATTCGATCTAAGTTACGTCGACTTCAGCTACGCTATTCTCGTAGCTGAAGTTGCGTATCTTAGATCGATATCCCCCCCCCCCTAGTGTGGACCAGGCCTTAGAGACTAACAAATTTATTGGAGCATAAGCTTTCGTGGGCTACAGCCCACTTCTTCGGATGCATAGAATGGAACATACAGTAAAAAGATATTTATACATACAGAGAACATGAGAAGGTGGAAGTAGCCATACTCCTGTTCTTTTTCCTGTAGTTAGAGTAATTCTTTCTGTACTGCATGTTGGCCCTCAAGGGATGTTTACAGTTAGGATGGCATCTAGCACAGGTATCAATAGCAGTGTAGATGGTGAGGCGCGGCTTAGACAAGAACATTAGAGTGACCTACATGCCTGAACCCCAGAGTCTATACCCTGCCTGGCTCTCTGTGCACCCACGCAGTGCCTCTCGTGCCTACTTTGCTACTTTTTCCTAGTGTCGTATCCTGTTGCCTCCACACTGCCGGAGCCTTTCCCCGCTACTGGAGCCTTTCACTGCAGCATACAGCTATGCACGACAGTGACAAGGGTGGAAGTGGTGAAGCTTCATCGGTTAATGTCTGAAAAGCAGCCTTGAATGAAAGATGCTCTAGAAGGCAGAGGAGGAGTAGTATAGTATTGTTGTAAAGCCTATTAGTGATGAGGAACCATGAAAAGGGTTGAGAGTTTGGTTCAGCTTAGGGAAGGTCGTAAACAAATCCCTAGGTCTGAATGTCGGCTCGGCAGCTTTCTTCCGAGCAAACTGGGGAAGGCATACCATTCGGCTTCTGAGCACCACTCACGGACCAGATCTGGGGTTCGGGCCCATTCCTAGTTCAGAGAAATGCCCAGAGGAGCTGAGGCTTCCCTGCATGATGGGAATCTCTTGGAAGTCACACTAAGGCCCTCTCTGGGTGACATTTGCTTTGCCCCCAGGTGAGCAGAGGAAATATTAATTTGGAAAAAGAACAATAAGCTAGCTTCATTTTTCAGACATTCCGTCCAAGTTTAGGGGCAACTTTTCCGGTGAAGAGTTGAATTTTCTCTTTATCCAACTCAGTCTCCCCAGCCTTACTGTAACCGTGAGATTGTTTTCATTCAGTTTATAATCTCTCCAGCTGTTCTTGGTTCTTCTGAGGGGTACAGACTGTTTCATTCCAAGATCCTCCAGGTGTAATCCATTGACAAAGCACCTGGTCTGCTAGAGGATAACAGCCAACTACTGCTGCCAGCTTTAACTCAAGTAGTAGAGATCTGTGCTGTGGTGTTGAAGGTTCTGACAGAGGAGCCGGAATGGGCCCCCCCACTTTTTACCGGCCATAAGGGCAAGCGCCAGGTGGGAGAGGAAAGAGAGGAGCGAGCGGGGGGCGGGGTCTTGTGGGGAGGAAGAAGCATGGGGGCGAGGTCTTGGGGGAAGGGGCGGCGCGAGGGGGGCCTCGGGGAGAAGGGGCAGTGCAAGGGTAGAGGCTTGGGGGAATAGGCGGGGCCTTGGAGGGTGCAGTGTGAGAGGCGGGGCCACGGGGCCTTCTGCAGCTCCTGGGTCCTGATTTCAAAGCCTGCAGGGAGGGATCATTATAATTACGCAACTGTTTTACAGTGGGCCAGGAGTCTTTGAGACCCTCTCCTCCTAAGGAAAACAAATCTGTTTTTCCTGTCGCTAGAGACAATCATGAGCAGCAACATTGGGATTTCTGGAACATGATCGTTCTTGAAGTTTTGGGATGTTCAGATCTGAATCCAGTGTTCAACAGAGAACACATTCAATGGAACTGATTAGCTGACAGATCTCAAAAAGTAGTTGTCAATGGGGAATCATCATTGAATGGGGATGTTTTGGTGGGATTCCGCAGGAATCGGTACTGGACCCGATGCTCTTCCACATTTTAATCAACAATCTGGAAGTAAATATAAAACCACTGCTGATAAAATTTGCTGATGACACAGAGATTGGCAGAGCGGTAAAAACTGGGGAGCTGGCCCATTTCCTTCAATGGAATTATACCAATTTATACCCGTTGAGGGTTTGGCCCATTGGCCATTAGCTCAATTTCATGATTTCAGCATTTCTAGCGTGAATAATTTGCCATAGTAAATGTCAGATACCAGCAAGTTCCCATGGGAGGGGGGCAACAGGGTTAAAATGGGAGATCTCTGCTTGTAACAAGGGCAAGATGAGATGTATACAGGCCACATGGAGCAAATCAGCTGAGAATAGGAGAGTGAAATTCCTCCCTTAACACACACAGTCACATCCTGCTGCGACAATGGTAGCTGCTGCTAATGCAGTTGATAACAGGAGATTCGTTCTGCAGGTTCCCTGAGACCCAACTGTAAAATTAAATTTGGGCTTTGAGGATGAGGGCTGTCGTCAGTGCATCCCCTCCTCGTCCGAACATTTGCACTGCTCTCATGGCTTCAACTCCTTCTTCTGAGCCTGAGCCTGTGAGATGCTGAGCTCCCGCCTGCTGCTCTCTGTCCTTCCTGTCAGGGGTCCCTCTCCCTGCGATTGCCGCAAGGAAATACAACCTAATTCCCTGCTCCCAGCTCTTCTTTTCTCCTACACACGTCGCCAGTCAGGCACACTACCCAAAACCTGAGCATATGAGCCACACTAGGGGGCGCTGTCCTGATGGAGCATAGTTTATTCAGCAAAAAGAACAGGAGTACTTGTGGCACCTTAGGGCTGGTCCACACTAGGGGCGGGATCGAACTAAGGTACTTCGAACTAACGCGACTTACCTCGCGTCCGCGCGGCGCCGCGATCGAAGTTCGTGGCTCCCACTTCGACTCCGGTAACTCCGCTCGCCCTGCAGGAGTACCGGAGTTCGAAGTAGCGCGTTCGGGGATCGATTTATCGCGTCCAGACAAGACGCGATAATTCGATCCCCGATACTTCGATGGCTACCCGCCGATTTCGGCGGGTAGTGTAGACGGGGCCTTAGAGACTAACAAATTTGTTAGTCTCTAAGGTGCCACAAGTACTCCTGTTCTTTTTGCTGATACAGACTAACACGGCTGCTACTCTGAAACCTGTCATAGTTTATTCAGATTCCAAGACCAGAAGGGACCAATGTGATAATCTAATCTGACCTATATAACACAGGCCGTAGAACTTCCCCCAAATAATTCCTAGAGCGGGTCTTTCCTGTGCTCCCCAGATTTTAGGCTCACCGGGGGATTACTGGAGACCTTTGAAAATTAAAATCTATCCCACTCCATAGAGCTGGTCAGAAAAGGGATTGTTCATCTCACCAAGGAATTGTGAGACTTTGACATTTTTTCACGAAACAAACATTTAAAAAAGTAGTTTCATGTCAATTGAACTGTTCCGTTTAGATTTGAACTTTTAATGTAAAATAAAGTAACTTGGGAAAAAGAAGTCATTTGCAAACCAAACATTCAAAGCTTTTTTGTTCCAAAAATGTGAAACCCAGGACATGTTGACATTGTCGGGATTTTTGTTTGTTTTCAGTTTTTTGTTCCCTACACAAAATTGGATCAAAACCGCTATGCTGCAGCAAAAAAAAAAAAGAAAAAAAAGGCAGTTTTCTCAAAACAGCATTTTCCAACAGAAAACAGTTTTGACCAAAATTTTCCGACCAGCTCTACCACTTAGCCGTTAACTAACGATGCGCCTATAGAGGTATTTTTTTGTAGAGCACTCTCGTAACAGCTTTTGCTTCTCCCTCACAAAACTGGCCTGTGAAAATCTGCACGCTCAGCTATCAGGAACAGCAGCACCCAGGCTAAGCTGTCTTGGCAGCGAGAGGCCTGTTTATGAACTCTTCTTTACTGCCAGAATAGCACCCCGCTCATCTTCACCTTTCTTAAAGGTTAACCTCATTTCCCTCTATTAGTTGGTTTTAGCGAATGCCATTCTGCGCGGCAGTTAGAGAGCTCTGTCAGCGGCTGGAAATGACAGTGGCATTTAAAGCTGGTTGGGGAGGGGAGAAGAAGGAAATCATCTTTAATAAAATGGTCGCGGAGTGAGGGGGATGCTAAGTAGCATCAAAGAAATCTTTCCTAGCAAAAAAAAAAAAAAAAGTACGATCCACTGAGTGGGAAAGGTCTGCCCTGATTTTAGGATCACTTCCAATCCTGGTGGGGTGTGGCATGGGCACAGCAGGCCCTCGGAGACATTGGCCTGATCCAAAACCCACTGCAGTATGTATGTTTCCACTGACTTCAGTTGGCTTTGGATGAGGGCCCCATGTGTGATTTCACTATAGGACAGGGGTTGGCAACCTTTCAGAAGTGCTGTGCCAAGTCTTCATTTATTCACTCTAATTTCAGGTTTCGCGTGCCGGTAATACATTTTAATGTTTTAGAAGGTCTCTTTCTATAAGTCTACAATATATAACTAAACTATTGTTGTATGTAAAGTAAATAAGGGTTTTAAAATGTTCAAGAAGCTTCATTTAAAATTAAATTAAAATGCAGAGCCCCCCCGGACCGGTGGCCAGGACCCGGGCAGTGTGAGTGCCACTGAAAATCAGCTCATGTGCCACGTTCGGCACGCGTGCCATAGGTTGCCTACCCCTGCTATAGGAGGATTCCATTGTGTCTGTGTGCGTGATTTCTATACATAGAATATAACAGGGTTCAAAGAAGAGCTAGATAACTTCATGGAGGATAGGTCCATCAATGGCTATTAGCCAGGATGGGCAGGGATGGTGTCCTTAGCCTCTGTTTGCCAGAAGCTGGGAATCGGTGACAGGGGATGGATCACTTGATGATTCCCTGTTCTGTTCATTCCCTGTGGGGCACCTGGCATTGGTCGCTGTCGGAAGACAGGATGCTGGGCTAGGTGGACCTTTGGTCTGACCCAGTCTGGCTGTTCTTATGTTCTTCTGTTTTCTCTTTCATTAAAGTCCCACGATGACACCTTGCTAGTTGTGGTTACGTTTGAGGGTCCAAAGGCTTTTATTCTTGGTTTGAGTTCATTTGTTTGTGACATTGGTGAAGCTAAAATAACCCCAGCTAGGTGGGTGGGTGCTTGGGGTTGATCCAGCCTCCCGGACCTGATGCACCGAGGGTAAGAACAGAGCTGTTATTCGGTCTGGTTCCTTAACACATTAACAAAGTCCATGCAAGAGGCAAGCACACGCCCCACTCCAGAACCCATGCACGTCGATGATGACAATAGCATTGCTCCTAGGGGGAAAAAAGCCCCCTGCCATCCTTCCCCTCACTGCTCTGTGACCTCAACAAACACCCCTGGCATAGGTGTGATAGAGCATTCTGCAGGAGGGAGGCGATCAGAGTCGTGAAGGGTGGAGGGACGCATTATCAGCTACAATTAATATACCAAATAGCAACACATGTAAGCTAAGGGTCTGACCCATAGTACATGGGAGCTAGTGGGAGTCTTTCCATTGACTTCAATGCATTTTGGATCCAGCCCTGAGTCCTTGGTGTTATTTCAAGTACTGGTATAATGTCCCTTGGATAGAACGTTGCTTTTCATACGTACTCTCTGGGTATGTGGATATGTTGGGCCAGGTTCTTCCTTCATGCCATCCCACTTATTTCGTGGGTCATTAGCAGAGTTGGTCCAAACATTTTTGACAAAACAGTTTTCCATAAGAAAGAAAGAAAGAAAGAAAGAAAGAAAGAAAGAAAGAAAGAAAGAAAGAAAGAAATAGCTCTGTGTGGCTCGGGAGCTTCTCTCTTTCACCAACAAAGTTGGTCCGATGACAGATATTACCTCATCCACCTTGTCTCTCTATTATATGGCCACAGCACTGTAAACTTCCATCAGAAAATGCACTTTCATCAAAATCAAAACATATTTGTGGGAATGTGTGGATTTCCGCGAAACTTTTGCGGGAAAAAAATTCAAAATAAATAATTTTGACTTTCTCATTTTGTTTTGAAAATGTCAAAATATTTTGTTTTCATAAGGCAAAACTGTTTAGTGTCGACTTTATTGTTCCGATTCATTTAGTTCTGACTTTAATATTATACTAAAATATGAATTTTAATAATACATTATATATTTATTGTTAGATATTAGGTTTAATAGTTTACATTATATTACCATGTTTCTAAGTTAACAAAAATAAATGTTTTTGCCTTGTTTAAACAAAATGCATTGACACTCTTGAAATGAAATGATTCGACATTATCAAAAGAAAACATTATTGGTGTTTCCAAATTGAAATCTTTAGGAATTTCTATGCCACAATAAATGTTGTAAATTTGATGTTTTGTTCCCATTCACAGTGAAAACAAATTTAGAAATGTTGGAATTTTCCATGGAACAGAAATTCTGTTTTCCGACCAGCTGTAGGTATTTGATTGCACCGGTGTAACTGAGGGCAACAAAAGAAAGGGATGCAGGGTGAAAAATGGACATCTAGGTAGTAGACAGATAGTTTAGATTATATAGCAAGCAAACCAATGTAGTGTTAGAAAGGAGATTAGCAGCCCAAGTCTGTCCTCATTTACAAATATACAATTCCAATGGATTTCCAGGAGCTGAGAGGAAGAATGGTTGAGACATTGGACCAGCTCTCTGGATTCTATTCCCAGCTTTGCCACTGACCTGTTGTGTTACAAGGTTTTTTAATCTCCCTTTGTGTCAGCTCCCCATCTATAAAATGGGGGTGAAAATAAAACGTCTTTTGTGTGTCTTGTTTCTACTTACAGTGCAAGCTCTTTGGAGCAGCATCTGTCTCTCTATGAGCGTGTCTACACGACCACGTGGGGTCAATCTAAGATATGGAACTTCAGCTACGTGAATAGCGTAGCTGAAGTCAACGTACTTACATCTACTTACCACGGTGTCTTCATTGCAGTAAGATGACAGCTGACGCTCTCCCATCTACTCCGCTTGCGCTTCTCGTTCTGATGGAGTACCAGAGTCAACGGGAGAGGGCTCAGAGGTCGATTTATCATGTCTATACTAGATGTGATAAATCGATCCCCACTGGATCGATCGCTGCTCGCCGATCCAGCGGGTTGTGTAGACAAGCCGTATGTGTATGTACAGAGCCTAGCACAATGGAGGCTTGATCTCAGTTGGTCCATCTAGGTGCTACCCTGATACAAATAATTCTGATAACTTTAGTAGGAGTTGCACTTCTGTTTGTGAAATCAGCACTGGGCCCTCAGCCATTTTATGCAGGAAAGATGTTATTTAAAATGATGTGATGTGCTGCTGTGTTTGTTTTGTTTTCTTCTTTTCCTTCTTCTCCTTCTTCTTCTTCTTTGTTTGTAGATGTAGCGAGAGAGAGGAAGCCGGCGAGTTTATAAAAGCGAGGGAGAAAGGAGTTGAGGCATTTTCTGGAGCTCTTTAATGACATTCTGTATAATTTGAAAGTGGGGAGGGGGGAGAAAAAGGGAATTAGCAAAAAAACTGGCAAAAGAAAAGTGGAATGTGGAGAGAAGCGTGTGGATGAATTTTAATGCAATCAGAAAGCTGTAATAATGGTAATAAAGGAATATATTCAGACGTCAAGAGAGGGAGAAGGGAACAGGACCCGCGACGCCAGAATTTAAATTAGACATAGGCGTATAATTCTCTTTTTTTTTCCTCCCCTTTCTTCAAATGAAGGAAATGGAATTTTTAAGCACGGCGAAAGAGGGATTAACAATTGGCAGGTTTTCAGCCCTTTGTCTTTTGGCGAATCCCATTTAATCACCGTCTTTAATATTAAGGAGGCTGCAGCCAGGCAGGGCTGTCTCAGGCTTGGGGGAAAAGGGATGATATACAGAGGAAAAGAGAGATAACACTTAGGTTCAGGCGATTGTGAGGAAGTGTTTCAATTACCTCCACTGAAGTCTTTAAAAACTGAAGTTTAATTTGATCTGAAATGCCGTCACAGCTCCTGCAAGAGAAAATATGTCCTTTCCCCCCTGCTTTCCATGTCCATGCTGTTACAGCAATTCAAGGCTTGAGTGGTGCAATGGATTCATATCCTGGCTCTTAGGCTTCTGGAGAGGGTTTCAAACCCTACAGGTTACCTGAGAGATGAGTTTAGGGATTTAAACTTATTTTCTTGACCTACCAGCCTTCACACCACTGACCCTGCAAAGTTTGTCAAGTATCTTTTAAGATTTGCACTGAACAAGCGTGAAAACTGAACTGCCCTGTGGGCTCAGTCCATGCTACATCAGTGCAGAAGAGTGTAAGAATTAAAATGTGCTAAATTCATCGCGTCCAAGTTCTATATCAGAACTGGATCACAGGAGCAGAACTCAGTGTTTGAGCTCTCTCTCCAAGCTTCACTTACGGGTACTGATGCAGTCCAGAGGTAACTGGATCCAATATTAATTTCATAGTTAAAGCTGTGATGGCTTTATCTCTCTGACTGGGAAATCTGCTCTGTTATATTTGGGATTGGTGAACAGATTCCGATAAATAAAAATACCGAACCCACAACTTTTTAAGAGTCATAAAAAGTTCAGTAGTGAGAAAAATATATCTACTTGCACACACCACTTCTACAGTGTTCACACCTCTTTTTGTGTTTGCTTCCCATGAATATTCTAGTGAACTAGTTTACCAGCGGGGAATAGTGAATTGTAGGCAAATGCTGCTGACTATTCAAAAACCAAAAATTGATTTTAAAAATCAGAAACCTGATTCGAAGTGTGATGGTGGGAAGAAAAACAGGCCACATGATCTGCACATTGAATCAAAAATCAGATCAGATTTTGAATACTCACCAAAAAGCTACACACCAAGAGCCATTCACAGAAATTTTCTAGTGAAGAATTTCAGTTAATGAATAAACTGGGGAGAATCCTGATCTGTTTGTGGACAATTCAGACAAGGGGAAATTGTGTTCTACTCTATTGTGAAGGAACCTATGGGGAACAGGATTGAAATTCATCTTAGAAAATATTTGTTGTGAACTATTTTTCCCAGCTCTATACTGAACACTCAGATGGCCATAAAGAAACCTGTCATTTAAAGTGTAAGTGTGGAATTGCCCTTCTTTGCTGCCCTAAAGCCGTGGCTCAACTAGCCAGAACTGCTAGTATTTGCCTTGAAGCTATAACTAGAGCTGGGCAACATTTATCGGAAAAATAGTTTATTTGCTAAAAAATGCAGTTTCAACCTGAAACTATTTGCGAATTTGACATGAATAGTTTCGGCCGTTCACAAAATGGCCAGAGGAGGAAGTGCTGGGGTGCCTTTCTGCTTCTTCTCTCCCCACCCAATAATCTTTAGCCCAATGCTTAGGGAACTCACCAGGGATGTAGGAAACTAAGTTCAAATCCCTGCTCTGGATCAGACCTGAACTGTACTTTTTTGATTCAGTAAAAATGCCCCCAAACATTCAGATATGGTTCAACTTGAACTAATTTTTTTCTCTGATTTTTCAGGACTGCCACCAAACCGAGAAGTCAGTTATCCCCCCAAGCTCTGTTTATTACCCTAGGACAGGGGAGTTGATACTCCTGTTAAAAGGGTATTTCAGTGAGAGGGGAGGGATAGCTCAGTGGTTTGAGCATTGGCCTGCTAAACCCAGGGTTGTGAGCTCAATCCTTGAGGGGGCCATTTAGCAAACTGGGGTAAAAATCTGTCTGGGGATTGGTCCTGCCTTGGCAGTTGGACTAGATGATCTCCTGAGGTCCCTTCCAACCCTAATAGTCTATGATTGCAGGAGTGATGAAAGGTGCTAGGTCTGGAAGCCAAAGACTTCTATTGATCCCTAAAAATGGCAGAGTGTAGCCCGCTCCCCACATTTTGCCTGCTGAGAGCACTTCTAGGAGTGGGAGCGGAACTCTTTCTCCATTGCCCACACAATCTGTGTCCCTCTCTTCTGACACTTCCAGGAAAGGCACCACCTAAGATCAGCAGTGGCGAAGTTGCTTTGGGATACAGACATCTGCCTAATAGGAGGTGAACTGAAACTACCTCTTGTTTCGCCTAGGCCAGACTTGTGATAAGCACCGAGATGGTCCAGTGCGGGCCATGGTGGGTTAAACTTACTGTGGGCAAGGAAAGGGTTATTGACATTAAAGCAACTAATTAGATTACCAATTCCAGGCATGCAATTAAAATAGCACTGTGATGTACTTGTGAGGGGTCATATTGATATGATCCAAGTGCTGAAAGAAATGACAGCCGTATTCCCAAGGCAGAGCAGGATTGCTGGGGAGATTGTCGGCTGTGTTTATTACAGACGGGTGGGGAGGGCTGATTTCAGGAGGCTGTTTCTGCTGAAGGTTGCTAAGAGATGACAAGCTGCACCTCTGACATAGCCTGCCCAGAGGATGATAAGGAGTAAACAAATGGCTGTTACTAGAGGACAAACTGGAACCTCACCCTGCCCCCCCAAGTCCTGAAGGTCCCCGGACTTAAATCCCCAGTTCCAAAATCACTTGCTAGGTTTTGGACTGAAGTGAATACAAAGCTAGAAAAGGGCCTGTTTTGCAGTTTGGCTTGAACTCATGATCTTGCCCAGAGGAACACACTGAGTTTTGGCTTAGGTCACTGGGTGTTTTTCCATCATCAGCGCTGGGCGCTGGATCAAGCCTTTAGCACCAGATTGTGACACCCTTACTCACACTGAGCAGTGCCGTACTCCAAAGTAGCCCCGCTGACTAAAGCAGGTACTGAAGGTGAGCTACTGGGGTGAGTTACTAGTCAATATGGGTAAGAGTATCATAGCTGTGATGGGTTCGGTCACAGAGACCCCCTTGGGACTGTCACCTGATGTGCTGAAACTACCTCTGAGCTCATTTTCTTTGCCAGCTTGGGGCTCCAGAACCCTGTCTTGCTGAGCCAGACACACTAGCCTGCTGCAACACAGACCCAGGGTCTGAACCACGCCCCCAAAGCTGCAGACTAAACTGAAAACAGCTCAGCAAGTACTCCTGTCTCCAGCACCCAGCTCCCAATGGGATCCAAACCCCAAATAAATCTGTTTTACTCTGTATAAAGCTTATACAGGGTAAACTCATAAATTGTCCGCCCTCTATAACACTGATAGAGAGATATGCACAGCTGTTTGCTCCCCCAGGTATTAATCACTTACTCTGGGTTAATAAATGTACAAACGTGATTTTATTAAATATAAAAAATAGGATTTAAGTGGTTTCAAGTAATAACAGACAGCACAAAGTAAGCTACCAAGCAAAATAAAACAAAAACACACAAGTCTAAGCCTAATACATTAAGAAACTGATTACAGATAAAATCTCACCCTCAGAGATGTTCCAATAAGCTTCTTTCACAGACTAGACTTCTTCCTAGTCTGGGCCCAATCCTTTCCCCTGATACAGTCCTTGTTAGTTCCAGCAGGCATCTTAGGTGGAAACTAGGGTTTTTCTCATGACTGGAAACTCCCTTTGTTCTGTTCCACCCCCTTTTATAGCTTTGGCACAAGGCGGGAATCCTTTGTCTCTCTCTGGGTTCCCACCCCTCCTTTTAAATGGAAAAACACCAGGTTTAAGATGGATTCCAGTATCATGTGACATGTTCACATGTCCTGCGAAACTTCATTACCTCCACTGGCTGGCACACACAGTATGCAGGAAGGCTTACAAGTAAATAGAGTCATTTACAACCAATTGTCCTGGTTAATGGGAGCCATCAAGATTCTAAACCACCATTAATGGCCCACACTTTGCATAACTACAGTAGGACCTCAGAATTATATTTCATATTCCTAATTTCAGATACAAGACTGATACATTCATACAAATAGGATGAATGCACTCAGTAGATTATAGGCTTTACAAGAGACCTTTTGCATAAAGCATATTCCAGTTACATCATATTCACACTTATAAACATATTTTTATAAAGCATATGGAGCGCAACATCACAATAGCCTGATCTGAGTGATCCAGGCCTTGACCTCAAGGCAAGATCACTGTGATGCACTGTGTTTGCAGTTACCCTTGCATACCACTGGTAGGCTGCGGGTAGTGAAGGATGCAGAAGCACAACCACTCAAAGACCTTTTCCCAAGAGTAACTCTGAAGTCAGTACTTGGTCCCAGCCCTCTCGGGGGAGTTAATCACCTAACTAGCTTTGAGAAGCTGGGCTTTGCTCCCTATTATTCAACAAGGCTTTACATGAGGAGCCAGAGTCTTCCTTGACTCACCTCTGCTATACATCCTTTGACTCCGCTGGGGTAGCACGTGGCATTGAAAGCTGTAATAACAGCACGTAGCTCTGAACTTCTCAGCTTCTGAAGGCTTTGTCAGTGCTGTCGTTGTTGCTCCATAGGTGCGCATGATCTTTACAGAAAGAGATGGGTCTCTTTGCCCCAGCGAGCAAGGACATGGATAGATCCTCAGCACATCCCTGTCAGTCTGGCTGAAGCACCACCACCTTCATTTTACAATGGGGAAACAGAGGCTCTCTCTTTTATTCCATTGCTTGTAGGGTGCTTAGCAGAACGGGGCCCTGATCCTTGACTAGGGTCCCTCAGTGGTACTGTAAGAGTAATGGTAAATAGCTCACCACAAGACCACCCCTCCTCCTTAATATGAATAATGAAACACACAGAGGTTACGTGACTTTGCCTGATAGAACACAGCAAGTCTGCGGCAAAACTCAGGATAGAACCCTGACTCCCCGACCTAAAAGAAGAGAAGGGTGTTCATAGGCTCAGGCGAAGATGAGGGGCATTTCATCTCTTGCTTCTTTCCTTTGGTATCTCCGATGGTGATTACTTTATAGAAACTCTCTGACTTTGTACAGCCTGGCCAGGATCCCTTTAAAATTCAGGACTCAGAGTGCAATTGTACAGTTTAAAAAAAAAACTTGCAAAAGAAGTTTTTCAAGGGGGTACCTGGGGAGTAGCATGCTTACAGGACGATAGATCTACCCTTCCCTCCATGGGAGAATTAATGCCCTCACCTAGGCTTATGCTCATTTGCACTTGTCCCCTCACACAGCTGTTCAGATTTGCTGGTATTTTCTCTAGCCCGTGTGTCTCTGAAGCTTCTGTCTCCAGCACCAGGAGACTGGCATCTGTGCAATCATAACTCCTAACGTATGGGATATAAAGAATCTGTTAAATAGAACAAAAAAGGGAGAAAGGGGAGAGTTACACCCAAGGAAACTGCTCCAGCTGAGATGTGATTAGGGCTCCCAAAAGCCACCAGGTTGTGATGAGCAGGTGAACTCAGCAAACATTTTAAAGCCTGCAGCAGAATTAGCCCCTGAGGATGTGTTGTTTGAAGGGGGCTATGCGGGAAGAGGGTAGATTTTGTTCTTGTTGTTTTGAGTTAAGTTGTTGGGGGCGATTGGGGTTTTCTGTCCTAATTTCCGAAACCGCTCCATTTTACAAGGTTCATGTGTTTTTCAGCAAGGTACCACGGAGAAGTTAATTAGCTAATTTACAATTAGCTACCACAGAATTCGTAATTGCTTCCCCTGTGGAAAGGGACATAATCATCATCACGCAGCCGTAGGACTGCTGTGAAAATGGCAGTAGGAGCACGCGGCTCGGACCACAGGAAATGCCCTGCTTTTAGCCTACTGAGCTGCCTGATTAGCAAATGTGAGGAGGGGGAGAGTTGTGGGGGGACTCCTACACAGAGACTCCGGATGAGGGATATAGCCTGAGCCGGCAAATTGAGATTCAGACCTGGAGCTGGTTCCAAACTTCCCCAAAGTTCAGTAGCTCAGATCTGGAGTTCCCTCCCTATGCTTTGGCCCAAGGTAGACACTACCTCTGTTCTGAAAGCTGACACAGCTTGAGGGCTATTTTTGCTTCCTGTGATGTAACCCAGAGGTTCCCAAACTGGCACATGGGTCACTCGTGATCTGCAGGGAACTTTGCAGCAAGTTGGCTGGTCACATGACACTAGTTTTGTCCTCCCTCCGCCCATCTTTCCAGCTGCTGCCATTGGCCTGTAGGCTGCTCGCTGCAGAGAAGAACCTGGAGACCTGTACAACCCTCTGGGAACAAAGAGGAGAAACTTGCCTGTGTTAGCAGCTGCTGAGGAGAGCAAAACAGGAGCTGCCTTCCCAGGACACACTGAATGCAGCAGGGCCCCTCCTCGCTGCAGCGTGCATAACCTGCTGGAGTGGGTAGCAGATAGCTGGGGAGATCCACTCTACCTCTTGCTCCCTCTCTGCTCATTGTGACACACCAAGTTTAACAGGCTGTCATTAGCTGTTTATCTAAGCACGGGTGTTGGAGCATCTTTCCGCGGTGCTGGAGGACACAGGCTCACACACCCTGCAGATGGATCTGAGCGTTGCAGCCAGTCACAAGTTGTATGTGCAATCCCTGTCGCCACTGGTCACATTTAGAAGCAGAAAAGAATAGTAGTGAGACAAACAGGGATGAATAATACTAATAAGGAATTAATTAATATCTGGATTCATTGCCAAAATGAAGGTATGCAGCAGGCGGAGGCCTGAATGTTAGAAAGTCAGCAGTTGCCTTATCGCATTTCCTCATGCGTTTGCCATTGGCAGGATCTGAAAAGGTATATATTGTACCTGCCTACAGAATGTACACACATCTGGATTGTGCCTGCTATAGCATACACACACATCTGGATTGTGCCTGCTATAGCACATACACACATCAGGATTGTGCCTGCTATAGCATACACACACACATCTGGATTGTGCCTGCTATAGCATACACACACATCTGGATTGTGCCTCCTATAGCACATACACACATCAGGATTGTGCCTGCTATAGCACACACACACACATCTGTATTGTGCCTGCTATAGCACACACACACACACATCTGTATTGTGCCTGCTATAGCACACACACACACATCTGGATTGTGCCTGCTATAGCATAGACCCACACAGCTGGATTATATCTGCCTATAGAATGTACACACATCTGTATTGTGCCTGCTATAGCACACACACACACACATCTGGATTGTGCCTGCTATAGCATACACACACATCTGGATTGTATCTGCCTATAGAATGTACACACATCTGTATTGTGCCTGCTATAGAACACACACACACATCTGGATTGTGCCTGCTATAGCATACACACAGGTTTGAGCACTGGCCTGCTAAACCCAGGGTTGTGAGTTCAATCCTTGAGGAGGCCACTTAGGGATCTGGGGCAAAATCAGTACTTGGTCCTGCTAGTGAAGGCAGGGGGCTGGACTCAATGACCTTTCAGGGTCCCTTCCAGTTCTATGAGATAGGTATATCTCCATATTATACCAAAAAAAATGTGGATTGTATCTGCCTATAGAATGTACACACATCTGGATTGTGCCTGCTATAGCATACACACTCATAATCTACCCACTTATATCATATGCCATGGCAATGAGCTTGTTACACAGATACACAAACTCATAGCTTTTAAGGCCCAAAGGCATGGCTGTGATCATCTCTGTCTGCCTACATGACACAGGCCACAGAAGACAGCTAGAACTCGCTCTGTATTATGGAGGCACTAGTTGCGACGTCACAGATAATATGGTCGGAGTCTGTTTTTCTGCTGGAGCAGGGATTCAACCCCTTTGTTTAGTGTGAAGAATACATACAGAGAGGGAGTGAGAGAGAGCTAGTGACACATATATGTGTGTGTGTGACCCTGATTTTTCCCCTAGGCCCTTCACAGTCTCGGCGAGTATCATGCACGTCCTTTGCCCTGCAGAGGGTCAGGCATCCTGCATCTCATTGTCCCTTCTGTCTCTTGAATTAGCACTTCCCCTCACTCGACACTCGGTGTACAACGTTCTATTATTGCACCTCTCTTGCCTGCCATCTCCTTCGCTAGGCCCGTCTGACACCTCTGCCTTACGCTTATCATGGAAACATAACATTTAAATACAAATCGAACAGGGAATAATTTAACCCCTATTCACACCAAGGGAGGTGCCAGTCCTTCATATAAACACAGCCCGGGAGATTTATAGACACCGTATATTTAGCTAACAAGATACATTTCTTCACCCATGTGGCTTGTAGCCCGTGCCACTGACTCAAGTGAGCCCCAGCAGGGCTGGCAGAGGAGCCTGCGGGTAGGAAGCCTTGTTACACTGTAATATCAGAGGTGTCATTAAGGGTACATCTTCTATATTTTTTTTTTTGGTTTCGTTTCTCCAGCTTTTGATGTCCCAGCAGAGACCAAGGCACCTTGCACTGTTGCTGGAATGGATGGGAAATGTAGGCTACATATGGTTACTCTACAAGATATTATAACCAGATGCTCTGGAAGCATCGCCAATAGAGAGAGTATATAGCGTACATTCATCCCCGTGCACAACACACCGTGTCCAATGCCATCCCTCTCCATTTTGCTCTGGTGGCCTAATGGCCTTCCTCGTGCTCTCTCAGACATATTTGATGAAGTTGAGCCGAGTTACCGTGGCGCTCGGCGTGTCAGCCTTTTGTTTGGGACTTGGCAAAGCATCTGGGGGCACTGCTGGTGTGAAAGGTTCAGTGTAAGCTCATTAGTGGATTACGGGGCTGTAATTTCAGTCGCATGCAAATGAATCCAGGTGCACGTCGAGATCGGGAACCCACTGAATGTTCCCAGCTGCTGCCGTGCTCCTCCGCTCTTCCCATTCAGTGCACGGGCTACATCATTATAACCTCGCAATGAGCTTTCTTGCAGGTCTGGAATGCAAAGACTGCCTGGGAGCTGTTGGTTGTTAAAGCGACTCATTTCACCAGCCAGTTGTGTGAACATTTACGTGTCTGAGACAGCAGTTGCCATAAATCACTGTTATAAAAAACACTAGGCAAAGATTTTCAAAAGTGATTTGGAGTCACCTTAAAGGGGCCTGATTTTCAGCAGGGCGGGTGCTCGGCCCTTTCTGAAAATCAGGCTATTTTAAGGTGGGTCAACTTGGGCCCCAAAGTCACAAGCCACTTTTGAAAATCTTGGCCTAAAGCCATGGGTACGTGAGTAGAGGGTCTCGGTCCAGTGGCTGGTGGTCACAAAACTGGCGGTGATGGGTACCTTTTGCTCGCAGTCTTCAGTGAGAAGTGGATCACTGAATGTCAGGGAAAAGGGAGTAAAACCAAAAAATAAAAGGTTTGCGTAACATACCTAGATTTATGCTTTGCATAAACTAAACTAGGCAAGGCAGTCTCAGGCCAGGTCCACACTAGGAACTTTTGCTGGTATTATAACATTGATTAGGGATGTGAATTTTGTCTGACACATCGATAACGGCAAAAACCCTAGAGCAGACACCGTTATACCAGCATAAAAGTGCTTTTCTTGGTTTTCTAGGGAGCCAGTATAGGCTTTACTGGCAAAAGCACTTTTTTACCAGTATTGGCTATGTCAACACCGGGAAGGTTTGCTTGCATACCCATACCAGTGTAGTTCTACCAGCAAGTTTTCTTCTAGTGGAGACTTGGCTTCAGTTGTGCTCAAAGATCTTTCTTTCCCCTGCACCTCACCTCCATCTGGGGCAGCCCACCCTCCTTCTCCAAACCAGTTTTCCCCAGACACCTACACACGCAGTAGGGTTTTGGACTTACTGCTTTTTCTAAGACTTTGTCTAGCCAAGGCCTAAAAAGATGCTTCATTGAGGATATGACTAGTGTTAATAGCTACCTCTCAAAGGTTTAACACCCCATCACAGAGATTCCATTTCACAGAGCAATTTGCCCATGGAGTAAAGTGGTTTCTGGTGGGCCATACACATTGTATCTCCAAGAAGATGGTTTCATCTGGCTGTGGGGGAGACTTTTCTACAGCTGAATCTTTCCCTTTCTCCCTGTGCCCACCCAATGGTTAGGAAATATTCCTTCATTGGCAGATACATGCAGCCCATCACAGAGATGTGACCAAGGGGGATGCTGGAAGCCCCTCAGACTCATAGAGCTATAGAGAACATTTATAATATTTAGTCCATTCCTTGCCATTGGAGGATTAAATGACTCGATTACTTGAAAAATAGTCTAGACAAAGCACTGAAAAATGTCCAGTGGGGAAGTCTGACACTGCACTAACCGATCTTCCTAGCTCCTATTTCCATGGTTCACAGTAGATCTGGATAAGACAGTCATCAAAGCTATCACTTTCCTTATGTATGCCTCTAGAAAACAAGCCTTTGAGCTGTCCATTACTTTAGCTACTTCAGTTGAGATGGGGGGAAAAGAAAGCGTGGGGATAACCCAGTGTGTTGTGTTCCTACTATTTCAGCGCTGGCTACGCAGCTAAAGGCGATGTAAAAGCTGGTCATCTTCCTACTCTAGCCATCTGTGCATTTTCTATACACAGAGTGCTCTTGGTTCATCAGGATCACCCTAACGGGGTAGGGGTAGGGTTCTAATCCACTGCATGAAAAATGACTTTTAGCTCAGTTTCTAAGGCAATTTGCTAACTTACAGATGACCCTTGGGTAGGTGAACATTGATCAAACCACTTTAAGCGGAGCAGTTTGCCTAAATCACCACTTTCTCAATGTGTAAAACTGGTGCAAATCACCCATGTTCTCAACCAGAAAAGGGGCTTTGTAAACGGGCATTCTGGTCAGGTTCAGGTTATTAACATGCACGTTTAAAAAAAAGTCAAAGTATTTATTTACTAACATGCATTTATTCAAATTGGTTGCATCTGTTCCGTAAACTGCTTCGAGAAAAAAACCCATCTTGGTTCACACACATTTACATAGTATTTAATGAATGACGAGTTACACATTTATGAAGCACGTGTAAATGGCCTATTTACATACACAATGTAAACCATGTACATTTCTTTTTTTCCCCTTCATGCCGGGATATTGTATAGTGCTGCCAGTCACAATGCTATGAATCGAAATCCATTCTAACAGTGGATCCAGTGCCCACTGAAGTCCATGAGAGTCTTTCTATTGACTTTGGTGGCCATTGGATTGGGCCCTGTTTTCAGGTGCTTTGTCAAAGTTTGTTCCTTTTAACAGCCGGGTCTACATTAGGAGCTGTTTACCGATATAGGTATAACGGGATAGTATAATGACAAAATGTTTTTAGTGTGGACACTGCTTATACTGGCAAAGCTGTGTTTTCACTGGTGTAGTTTATTCCACACATATTCCACACCCAAGCTAAACAAGCTATACCAGTAAAAGTGCAGTTTTTCCAATATAACTGCGTCTACATTAGGGATTTATGCAGGCACAGCTGTGTTGATCAGGGATCATACCTTTTTCACACCCCTGATTGACATGCCTGTAGTGGAAACATAGCCTTACCATAAGCCCAAAGGTAAATACAATGCTTGCCATTAAAAAAACAACATCTACCAACAGAGCACAGTGGTATCAGAGATGCTAGCGGGTCTCCCATTAGTTGAAATAGGATGTACCTGTCCTATCTCAGATACTTGAATTAGTAAATTTTGGCTTTAAATGGTGACCACTGCAAGTTTGGGAAAGTCCGGGCGAAATCCATTCAGTTGGCTTCAATCAGCTGACCTTCAAAAATAGTCTGAATACGTATTTGTCTGTGTGTATATGTAGAGATCTGAGTGGGTACATAAATGTGTTTATATGTATAACGTGTATGTGAGCGTTTATATATATTTATATAAGACCAAAATCTTCATTTACAAGCCAGGGCTTCCATTCCATTTAATTACTTCCCTCGCTGCTTTAAATCAAAGACCAATTCAAAACAGAGCCGCTTCTGTTAAACTTAATTATTTTCTCCTGCAGCTTATAGGGTAAAGTGGTGGCTACTAAAAAGGGCACTTCCTAATTGAAGGTTGGTTCTAAATGCCATCCTTGTATGCATTCCCTTTGAATGGCAGTCTGGAAAATACCAGTGTTTTATTTCCGGGGACTCGTCTGCAAAGACTGAGCAGAGAGAACTGACTCATGAGGCTTGGGGCATCAATTTTCAGAGGTGGCTAATTAGTTTTAGGTGCCTCGGTCTTCCAGGGCTCAACGTGATGCTTGGCACTTTCTGAAAACCAGGCCCCTTTAAGGCATTTCCAGCTTGGCATCCAAAATCCGTAGCCACTTCTGAAAATGTTTGCCTTGGTGGGGAGGGGAGAGGGGCGTCGCCCTCCCACCTCTTTCTTTTGCATGTTGTGTGGAGTCATATTGGCTTTCGCACTCCTGCTGAAATATGGTAAGCATCTCTTTATTTTGTTCCAGAAGACAGAAAACTCTTTGTGGGGATGCTCAACAAGCAGCAGTCAGAAGACGACGTGCGCAGGCTATTCGAGGCGTTCGGGAACATTGAGGAGTGCACGATCCTCCGGGGACCCGATGGCAACAGCAAAGGTAAGACGGCTCGTGATGCACGGTGCGTGGACCCTCCAGCCGGTCCTAACCTCTGTACAACAGTATCCATTAGACTAGGGTGACTCAGTGGCTAGATGAATGTCGCCCCTTGGATTGATTAGGGCCAAACTTTCCAATTAAGGTCCCTAAGGAGTGGGTCAAACGCTCTGCTGCTGTAAATGGGCCAAGGTCCATTGAAGAACATGTATACCAGCCGAGTTTGGCCCAGTCTCTGCAGGATATGTGTGCCTGAGCACAAAGGGCCAGTTGCATGCATAAAATACATGCCCACAAATGATTATGTGCATACACTTCTTTGCCTGCATACCAGCTTGCATGCATCACTACCCACCTTGTAAGTGCATGTTTTGTGGGCACCACCTAAGTCCTTATTTTTGAAAATGTGCCCACCCATATCCCGTAAAATTTGCTTCCATAATCCGCCCTGAGGCAATCCAGAGCCACGTTTTCCTTTGTCTGCGTTTGGTGAAATGTGCTCATTCATTCTCTTAACAGAACCAAGTGTTCCACTTGCCATCGTCAGCCACTAGCTCTTCCCAAGTCCCAGATGATTTTATTATGTGTATTACAGGCCCCAATCCATATTGGGACCCCATTATTCTGGGTGATGTACAAACAATAAGAGACAGTCTCTGTCCCATAGAGCTAATAGTTAAATAGACAAGACAAAGAATGGGAGGGGAAAAAAGAAGCCCGTGGAGAGAAAAGGCCTCTCTAAGCCCACACAGCTGCCTAGCAGCAGAGCCAAGAATGGAAGCCAGGGCCCCTTTCTCTTCTCTCTCGCCTCCAACACAAGAGTTCCTCTTCTTTATCATGTGTAATTCTCACTTTGGCCACTCCAGGCTATCAATACTCCCGCCAATACTACAGGAATAGTGTTTTAGAGTTTGCTGCTGCACCCAATGAAGTCAATGGGAGTTTGACCATTTCCATTGGGAGCATAAGGAAAAGTAACGAAACACCAAAAGAAAGGCTGTTCTTGTAGTATGTTCAGTAGAGCTGGTCAGAAAATCCCCATTATTCTTCATGAAAAACATGTTTTTAAAATGGTTCTTTTCCCCTAAATTTCCAAAGAAATCAAAAACTGAAAAGATGTCAATTTTCACAAAAGAGCTTTGGTTAAAATGTTAAATTTGGGGGTGTCACTCTTGGCTGGACCTTTAATGGGAAATGGGTCTCAGCCTCATCTGCGAGATGATTAACTCCTCTCCCCAGGTGGGGAATATAAAGATGGGTCATGTGATTCCATCAGGCTTCCTGGATAAATAAGGGAGAGGCCTGGGAGAGGGAGCGAGAAAGGTCAGCAAAGGTCTGGAGAAGGTTGCTGAGGGCTGCAGAGAGCAGCAAGTCTCCTGCAGGAGACCCTGAAATAGCCAGGACCAGGCGTGCAGCAGAAGATGTGCACCTGCTGGTCTCTGAGCCAGAGAGAGTTGGGGAAGGCTGAGAGTCAAAGAGCATAGCAGCCGAAGAGGTTTGCCTGCTGGTCTTTCTGAATGATAGAGAAGACAACTCGGGGAGAGTTTTGGATCTTCTCCTTGGGAAAGGAAGGACTCCAGCTTGGAAAGCCTGTGAGTGGCTGCTTGGAGAGCAGGGAAGGACTCCAGCTGGAAACGGTTGGGACTGGCTGCTTGATGAAGAGCAGACTGGGCCTGAAGAAGAGCTAGAGCTGTGAATGAACTGTTGTGTTGTGGGTCGATGGACTTTATTGTGGGATTTTGAGCCTTGTTTCCACTTGTTCATTATTAGACCAGCCCCAAACAGGGGTGTTATTAGCCAGGGGAAAGCCTTTGTGGATTAGTTCCAGGAACCTCAGAGGGAAATTGAGGCACAGCCGCCCCTGGCCACAAAGAGGCAATCTGGAGACAGCGATTCAGTTATAGGGGGAAATAAAGTTTCAAAACCCAAAATCTTTTACCCAAAAAATTGGGGGGAGAGTGCTTGCTTGTGCCCCGCGCCCCCTGAGAAAAACCAGGTAATTTTGACCAAAATAAAAATTGTCTATGACCAAAAAGCCAAATGTTTCAACAAGCTGTAATATGCAGACCAGTATTGCAGGTTCCAGGAAGCATGCTGACTTCTGAGTATGGAGATGAACTTCTGAACTTGTTTTCTTATTTGATTTTTGGACATTTAAAAATAGAATTTACTCCACCATTAGCAGAGTCTAAAATCAGTGAAGCCAGCAGTGTCCAAGGAGGCAGAATGGTGCAGCTGAACCGAGAAACCAGATTTCTCAGCTCCCTGGACTGTGCATTTCCTAACTGGAAATGGTAGAAGCCCCATTACTTAAAGCTGGCCTGGGCAAAGTGGTGAAGAATGTATAGGACGAAGGAAAGGATCTTGCATTTTTCCCGAGAAGAATGGATTGGATAATCACATGGGCCTAACTTTCGCAACAAGGCATAATGGGTGTGCACAATGCAAAGACCCACAATTGCATACAAATAGGCATCTGCACTTGTAAGATAGGTAAATACACACAAAAGGGCCATTTTGCATGTGCATATACCCACTAGCTTGCACAAACTGCAGGGAAACAAATGCACATACATTTTTGAGTGTGCACCCGTTGCACCCTGATTTAAACAGTGTGCCTCCCCAATATTTGCCATCCCCAATTTAAAAGCTCTTATATTGGGTTTCACAGACAAATACTTAAAATGTGAAAATTGGTCTCATTGGATTGACTAGCCAGTTGTTGGCCCTTTCAAGACAGTACTTATCACCTGGATGCGTGGAGCTGGGGGAGTTCTGTCCTTGAAGCGTGGCACATCACAGCCTTTTCTCCAGCATCAGCATTTGAACAAGAATTTTCCATCTAATATCAGGGTCATTCTTCCAGCCGTTTCCTAGAAAAGTATCTTCAATTTAAACAGGAAGCCCTCCTCTCTTGACAGTGAAATGCATCCATTAAATATTGATCGGCATGTAATATTTCATCAAATGTGCTGGCGTGTGTGAAGAAGACACCAGCCCTGTTGTTGCAGTTCATATGTCACCAGATATTTTGACATGTGACAACATCGACGGGCATATTTCTGCAACACGAAGATGGAGGATCCTAACCACAGTGACATATCTGAGAAAGACACTGCTATGCCTATAAAGTCAGTCTCAGCCAGCAAAGATTCTTCATCTTCAGACAGGCCTCAGCTTGTCACGGTGGTAGGAAACAGCGGGGGGAAAGGGAGTGTGCCATCCGATATGCTCTCTGCTCTGGGGGTGAGTGTCTGGGGAAGTTCAACACCAAGAGCGGAAATTGGATGCTAACGCTGTGCAGGGAGATAACAATCATGGCAGAATGGCAGAATGGGAGGGTCGTTCCGCACCAGAAGATCTCAGCTTTCTCCCAGCCACGATTCCCTCCAAGCCACCTACTTTTTAAGGGTTTGATCCAATGCACATTGAAATTAATGGGATACTATCCACTGATCTGAATGTCTGTTGAATCCGGCTCTTATTCCGTAGGGCTCACTTTTCAGCTTTTTCACAGTCCCATGTGATGCATCATTGCTCCCCCTGTTACTCATTATGGAAGTATTAGCCTGATGGTAGCTAGAGAAGAAGACACACACACACTCACAAATGCCAGCCTGTGTCTTGATGTACTTTTTCCACCCCTTTTGCAGACCCATTGTGAGCTGGACAGGTTTGCCTGTAAGTTACAGCTTCATCTCCTGAACGGCTAGGACTTAAGAACATAACAGCTGCCATAATGAGTCAGACTAATGGTCCATCTAGCCCAGTGTCCTGTCTCCCACAAAGGCCAGTACCAGAGCTTCCGGGGGAATGTACAGAACAGGGCAATATTGGAGAGATCCACCCCATCTTCCCCTCCCGGCTTCTGGCAGTTAGAGGTTTGAGGTCACCCCGAGCATGGTTTTGCATCCCTTCCCATCCTGGCTAATAGCCACTGATGGACCTATCCTCCATGAATTTACCTAGTTCTTTTTTGGAACTCAGTTATACTTTCGGCTGTGGCAATGAGTTCCCTGGGTTAATTTTGTGTTGTGCGATAAAGTATTTCCTTGGTCTCCCTCTGTCCTTGTAGCTCCTTCTACTGTTCTGTTTGATCCTGCTGTTGCTCCATCACTGTAAAGCAAATTAAACGAGTGCAGTGCCGGTGAATGGGGCTGGACTGACAGAACACTAATCTCCCCCACTGCACGCCCACCTCCCTGCCATTCTGCCAGTATCTTCCCAGAGAGGGCCAGTCTCTCAGGCAGTGGTTCTTAACCTTTACTGCAGCCTGCACCCCTTTGGGTCTCAAAATATGTTCTCGCACCCCTTATCAAAACTCATTGAAGTAGGTCAGTTCTTTAAACCTAGATATATCATAACTATAGAATGAAAGAGAGAGAATTACACCTCTAACCTGATAGAACGCTGTCCTCTGGAGCCAAAAAATCTTACCGTGTTATAGGTGAAACCGCATTATATCGAACTTGCTTTGATCCACCGGAGTGCGCAGCCCCACCCCCCGGGAGCGCTGCTTTACCGCGTTATATCCAAATTTGTGTTATATCGGGTCGCGTTATATCCGGGTAGAGGTGTATATATTTATTTTAATTTTGCAGTAAAATTAAGAATACATGACAAATTACACGTTTTTTGTAAGTTTACCGGCTCAGTGACTCTTCTGCTGTTGCTTTTGTTCAATGATGTTCGAAAAACGAGGAACTTTTTTTGAAATAGCCACACGCATGTCATCGCTCGCATTTAGGCGGTTTCTGGGCCTTTGTTTTGATGTGTAAGAGTGATGAAAATCCTATCTCACACAAGTATGTAGTCGCAAATGGCACAAAGATCTCCAGCTCTGTCTTTGCCAGTTGTGGAAATGGTGCGACATTCTCAAGTGTCATTGTCTCAAACTCCATTCGGATACAGCCATTGGCTCGTAATTCAATGAGATCATCTTTCATTAAATCACAATCGTTGATGGAATCCAGGTCAAAAAGAAATGGATCCAGTATGCGGTGGAAGTAAACTGTAACCCACGCGCTAACTGAATTCAAACAAAGCCGCGACGCTGCCACATCATCATCTGTGCATGCGTCAAGAAATACCCCGCAACGTGGCGGTACCCTGTATTTTGTAGCGAGATAATTTCACTACAATTAGCTTAAAAACTTGAAAATAATTTTTTTTTTGTATATTACAGTAATAGTTAAAAAATGTATTATGTTAATAAATACATATAGGTTTGATGAAACAAAGTAGTTGTACTTACGTGCCTGTGCTTAATTTGTGTTTTCGATGATTTACCTTCTAAAAAAATCTGGCATGTCTCACACCCCCAGAAAGGGCATCTCGCACCCCCAGGGGGGGGGTGCACCCCAGGTTAAGAACCACGGCTCTAGGGGTTAGAGGTAGTTCAGTTCAACCATGGGTTGTGGATGTTTGTCCATTAGAATTAACCTGAGACCCACCAATTTATTTCTCAGAGTTCGCCAAACAGCAGTCAGATGGCCACAAGCCCCAGCATTTTAGGCTCCTGTTTAGAAATCCTTCTCTAACCAGGAATGCACTTAAATACGTGAGGCCAGATTTTTAAAGGTGTTTAGGGGCCTAACTCCTATTGAAATCAATGAGAGTTGGGCACCTAAATACCTTTAAAAAAACTGGCCTATGGCTAACTTTAAGCACTTGCTTAAGCACATTGGCAAGAACAAGAGGCACCAGACTCCCCAAGGTCCTAATGAAAAAAGAAGCGGAGAGCGTGTCTCTCCTAGCCTTTTTCTGTGTGTATGAAGTGAATCACTTCATTTGAGGAAGAAACAAGAACGTTCTCACCCTTTCTCTCAGTTGCTCCCCATTCCTAGTTCTGAAGACTCACCTGGCATAATAAGAACAGCAGGAAGACTGAGGCTGATTCTCTCATACATAGCTTTTCTGCCCTTAACCACAGTGGCATTCCAGTGTTTTAATCATATAAGGTCATAGAATTGGGGTACAGGGTGGTGAGGGGGAAGACAGAGTAAATATATATCCAGGGCCGGCGCAACCCATTAGGCGACCTAGGCGGTCGCCTAGGGCACTAATGTTTGGGGGGCGCCAGCGCCCCGGATGTCGTCGGAATTTTGGGGGCGGGACCTTCCGCCGCCTCTGTCGGGGGCGGCATTTCAGGGGCGGGACCTTCCGCCGCCTAGGGCGCCGAAAAAGCTGGTGGCGCTCCTGTATATATCTGATATATCTGAGAGTGTTGCCAGCTCTCATAATTTGAGTCTTGGAAAGTTTGGTGCTTCTCTTAAAGTCCTGGCTCCTGGAGTCGTGAGGATCTCAGCTTTCCCTTTTTTTAAAAAACAAGTAGGTTTCTGGTCCTCACAGTTACAGGGAAAGGCTGGAAAACATGACTCGGCTGTAATCTAGATGCTCAAAACCCAGAAAGCAAAAAGAACCACACATTTATTATTTTTACATACTATGATTTAAGCCAGTCTTATGAATGTTTAGGGCCGATTCATGAGTTTTTTGAATGTGTGGGATTAGCAGTACTGCACTGACTTGTGATAGATACCCCCTTCCTGAGAAAGTGCCACAGGGTTTTAATGTCTCATGAAATGTCAGAACTAATCAATCATATGTGATTACGTCCCCCTCTCGTGGCTGGAGGTCCACAAAGCACAGAACACGAATACAGCTGAAATAATTTCCCGTTTGCTCAGACAGTGGGAGCCTGTGGTTGCAGACTGGAAGGTTCCTTCTAAGTTCTTTCCCTCCTGATGATGTCCAAGCAGCCATGCAATGCGGTATGTCTGATGTCTGCGAAGTTAATTACACATGGTGATCACTGGTGACAAATATCCAAAGAATGCCAAACAGCAGAACTGGTTGGACATTTTCACAAGTTTGAAATAAATTGGCTTGAAATTTTCCATGTCAAAATTTTTGTTTCCATTTTTTGACCCGCTGTAGTTGACAGTCTGTATATGGCAGAACTTTTTAGGGTGAGTTAGTTGAGGAACTTGGGGATGAAATGGAACAAAGAGGAAATTTCTTCTGGAATTCAGGAAAACACTTCCTGGCAATAAAGTCAATGAGGAAAGTCCTCTGAAGAAAGTACTAGAAGCCCCACTGGCGGAGCTACTGAAATCTGGGACAGAGGCAGCCTACGAGGATATACAGTAAGGCATGTAGTAGTTTCTTGTGATAACAGGGGACTGGACTCAGGCCTTTGTCTCTGCATCATAACACCCTTGTGAGGCAGGGTAGTGCTGTCACCCCCATTTTACAGATGAGGAACTGAGGCAGAGAGAAGCTAAGTGACATGCCCATGGTCACACAGGGAGTCTGGGTAGAGCAGAGGATTGAACCCAGGTATCCCAAGAATGACAGCGCTTTTCTTCAGTGCATGGTTTGTTTTGCTGACAGATGGAAAATGAGTGCTTTCTTGTCTATTGCTTTAGTAAACAGAGTTGGTTACTGTAGGTGGAGAAAGCTGAAAAATCACCTCAGTCACTGCACGCTTGGAGACGCCAAAGGACAAGGCCGCGAAGTGCTGACAATCCCATTTATCAGTTTTTTACGGGTGGTTGACAAATACAGCCGATCAAAATTTTCTGAATTTCAATTTTCGAATTCAATTTTTCATCGAAGTTTTGACCAAAACAGAAAGTTTGGGAGTCCTTTTTCACATAAATATTCGTGGACAAATTCCGCCCTGTTATATGACCCGCTCTAGTGGCAGCTGAAAAATTTCAAATGTCAATGAAAAATGTCCTCAACGTTTTCAATTTCAGTAGGGAAAAAATGGGACCGATTTTCCCCTTTTTTTGTGTGTGTGTGGGGGGGGGGAATATATTTTTCTACTAACTATATTATATAAAGTGGGGAGGAAAAGCCAGCCGGACTGGAATGGGACAGACTTAGCTAACCAGGAGGGGCTCCACCCCTACTGATCTTACGAGGTTAAACACTCCATTAATTGGAAAAAAACAGTTGGGATAAGGGAAAGCAGGAAATTCAAGTGCCCCTCTGCACTTACCCAAAGCTGTCAAGCATAAAAGATAACCACAAAGGAATCAAACCTCAGTAATAATAAAGGCAATAATCACTGAGATCTGTCAGCAGCTGGTTCCAAGGAGGACACAGCCCTAGAGACTTAGTCTCTCCTGCGCTCTCTCTCGCTCTCTCTTTTTACAACCTGAACTTGAGTGGCAGCTCCATATTGCTAACCAGTTTAATTATTAGCACAAGTCTCAGCCTTGCTTTTCAAAAAGCTATTCGGGATCAATACTGAGCCTTGACAGAGTTAATATTACCAGTTTCCATTTGCTGGTGCTATTTACGGACGCTGTGAGGCTCCTGATTTACACACACAGAGCAGCCAGCCAACAGGGAAGTGAAGGGTAGCTGTCTTATCTTATGAGACAGTTAGATGTGGGGAAGAGCTAGCAGGAACTCCAGGTAAGCTGCTACTCCACGTGCCAGAGGCCAATGTGATACATCTCCCTGGAAGAACTAGTTATTTCAGGACACAATCATTCTCACAGTGTTTTCTTCCTCTAAGGCCTTGTCTAGAGTAGGATTTTGGCCATGTCTACCCTAGGGAAAACAGGGGTTAGACAAGGCAGCTGTGCTTTTAACACGTGTTAGCGGGTCAAGGTCATCAAGAGAGCCAGGGCTCCATCTCAACCAGCTCAGCACATGTCAAAGAATGCACGGCCCTGATCACACTAGACTTTTGGTTAGCACATGTGAGCTAAAACGTACCACCATGCCTTCTCGCCGAGCCCAGACAAGGCCTCACAGCAGAATGCCAGACTGCACGGTGAACTCTTCATGTGCAGTAGCAAGGTCCTCATGGACAGTTGTGTGCAGTGAGCTAGTATGCTAGAGATTTACACCGCCGCGTGCTGCAGACTAAGTAACAGACAAGGCCTAAGAGTAGAAGAATGAGCTTGTAATTAAGGAGATCTGGCTTCAGTTTATCACTGGGGTTTTTGTGTGACCTTGAGCGTGACCCTTAATTTCTCTGGGCCTCAGGGTCCCATCTGTAAACGATATTTGTAAATGCAGTTGATGATACTTCCTTTCTCCCACTTTTTGCTTGTCTTCTCTATTTAGAGTGCACCCCTTCGGGGGAGGGACTGAGTCTTCCTAGGTGTTAGTACGGTGTCTAGCAATCATCTCATTGGCCCACTCTCTAGGTGCTACAGGAAGACAAATAATCAATACGTTGGGCCTTTTTCTCCATTCCATTTTTATGCATTTAATCAGCTGATTTATTTTGATATGTTTTTAAACACCACCACATATACAGGTCTCTCGCATCTTACGCGGGGGTTACGTTCCGCGGTCAGCGTGTAGAGCGAAAACCGCGTACAGCCAAAATCCCATTGACTTCAATGGTGGGCGGAATCGCCCGCACTACAGAAACAGTCCGTAAATTGCTTTTTTTCTCTTTTTTTTGTGGTTTTGCCGACCGCGCAAAGCCGAAATCGCGCATGTTAAATGCGCGTAAGATGCGAGAGACCTGTAATGTCTATTGCGTTGCAGTTTTTTGCATACTGCATGTTTCACCTCATTTTGCAAAGAGCACACAATATTCCCTCCCCCCCCAAAAAATTCCTGCATTTGTTCCATTTCTTCCCAATAGCATACCAGGGTGAGCTGTCCCAGCAGAGACCTCCAGTGGTGATACCCATGGGACGTGCTGCTGCTGCTGCTGTCACCCATCTGATGATGCCAATAGTGTACTTGTGGCTGTTTTTTCTATTCTATTCTATTCTATTCTATTCTATTCTATTCTATTCTATGCATTTTCTTATACTGCTTAGATATTAGGAACCAAATCCTCAGCTGGATTAAATCAGTGTAGCCCTGCTGAGTAACTGGCCCTACATTTTCAAGTGTTTAACGGGACTGGGTGCCTCTGTTTGAGGGACTTGCAGAGGATCTCAACACCTTTGAGGGGGACCTTGATTTTTCAGGAAGGGATCAACTGAAAATCAGGCCCCTTTTAAGACATTTGGGCACCTGAATTTGCAGGCAGCGAACTCCAAAAGCGCCTTCAGTGCCTAACTCTTATTTATTTCAATGGGATGGGGGTGCAGAGGTGCTTTTTGAAAATTCATCTAGACGTCTATCTGCATTTCAGGTGCCTAACTACCATTGGTCCTTTGTCCAGAGCAAGAATTTCAGCTAACCCTTACCTCAAAACCCAACAGGGAATGACGGCGGCAGAGGGGTTGTGTTGACACCCTGTGGGTTGAACAGGGTAAATTCCATCTCCTCCAACCCTTGCATAGCTCCCACTGATTGAGGCTTTGTGCAGAGAGGGTGGATTTCACTCCAAGAGACAAAGGAACACCGTTTGATAGCTGCAGCCAAAATTCGGGGGTATTGGACCTGGAAAGCTTTTCTATACTTGCTAATCATCCTCTTTTTAGAGGCAGAAAGTGCAAAAGAATCTCTGCAAATATTTAAACACCCTGATTCTGGATTATCTCTGATTAGTGAAAAGGAAGGTGAAGTATCTCGGGAGTCCAGGAATGCTGGTCTGTGATTATTTGATAATCGATCCTTATTGTTTCCAGCTGAAGTTTATCTATCTCACTTTCTCATGATGGTCTCCCCTTAGCCCCTTATAAGTTAGATCCCTCTAACAACAATTGCTGCACTTCCCCTGAAAGGCAGTCTGAGCTTTTGGGGGGAAATTTACAGGTTCCCAATTACATTTTAGGGTTGGGCTTGTTTCCCCCCCCCCCCAAAAAAACAGTGTTTTTAACTCCCATGCTTTCAATAGCCTTTTTTGTAATCCTCAGGGGTATGTGTGGGAGGATAGCCAGGTAGTATGAGAAAGGGCTGAAAGCCGGGACTTCTGGGGGTTTTCTCACCTCGGCCACTGCTTATGTGAAAGTCAGCACATCTCTTATCTTCTTCTGTGTCAATTCAAATAGTTATGGTCATACCTTCTCCATACTGATGATGTGAGACTCCCTGCCTCTGACACAGGGCTTACTCCTAGGTAAAGTTATGATATGGTGCTCATCATGCTAGTACCCGAAGTGCCTACATACAAATTCACCACTCAGCCCCCAAACCTGGCTAGAAGAGGCTAAGAGAAATGACCTCTGAATGCCTAAATGTAACGCCCGAGACCTGTGTGCGTTGTGTGTCCTCGCTGTGTCTGACACACAGAGGATGTGACTCTGTTGCAGCCCACAGCTCCAAGGAATGCCTCTCCAGCTCAAGTGGTCATGACACTTGCTATTTAGCGCTGGAAGTCCAAGGTTCTATAGCGGACCAAGGTGGTGGCCATCCCATAAATGCAATTCCTGTTCTCACCTCTCCCGTCAAACGCCGTCACGGCAAGCCCTTTGGGGCAGAGCTGAGCACTTGTGGGCTGTAATGGGTGATGCCCATCTGTGGCACTCTACAAATAGCAAATCATTGATGTAGCTAGGAGAGCCATGTGGGTTTGCAATTGAGTAAATCCCTTTCGCGTGGCTGGCCACGGTTAGCCGCCTGCTGCTTTCGGAGCTCTGTTTTTAAAAACCCTTCTCTTTCCTCTCCCTCCTCTTGCAGGGTGTGCATTTGTGAAATACTCCTCGCATGCAGAGGCCCAAGCAGCCATCAACGCCTTGCATGGCAGCCAGACAATGCCGGTGAGTAGCAGGCTAATGGAGGAGAACGCCTTGTGGGTCTATTCTGCACAAGCTGCCCAGAGGCCTGATGAAGGGGTGAGGGGAGGAAGGGCTGATGATTTATTAGTGCTTTCTGAATCTTCTTCCAGGAAAAATGGATAGCAGCTGAGGCGTGTGGGGCCTCGGGTTTGTTTAGCTACTCAATTAAAAGGCCAGGGTGGCACTGATATCGTTTCACATACATGTGAGCTCAAGAGGCGCAGTGTCCCGTGACTGGTAATGATAGAGTTTTGATTGTCTGCAAAGACACACAGTCACAAATGTTGTACCAGCTGGGCCAGATTTATCCCTGGGGTAACCCCACTGGTTGCACAGGGATGATTCATGGCTTGTTGCCAGTGTCTAAATGCTTTTTCTTTGCCAAGGAATAACGGTCTATATGGGAACAATGAGGAACCTTTTTGGTGTTCAAAGCAGGGAAAAGCACACAAATATGACGGAAGCAGAATTTAGAGCCAAGCAGTACTCTGATTTGCACCTCCGTGCCACCACCGAAAAGTGCAAAATGCGGTTCTTATCCTCATCGCTACAGCTTAGAATTAAAAGAGCTGTGAAGATATTTAGAGAGTCTTCCCGGCCATCAACCTCAGATCACTCCATTTGGACAAACGCCCGGTAGGGTTGAGGTTCCAGCCTGATATTTGGGGAAAATTTGGAAGGCTTATTTTGCTCATTCTCTCACACTCACTCACTCACTTAAACACACACACACACACACACACACACACACCTGCCTTACACAGAGGAGAATGCACAATTTAGTAACCTTAGCGAGAGACAATGTGTCCTAACATTTTTTGCTTTATTATTATTGGTTTGTGACTTTTATTACTAATTACCAGTAGGATAAATACTACGAGGATAAAAAAGTATATTGACAAATTGGAAAGGGTTCAGGAAAGCGCGACAAGAATGATTTGAGGTCTAGAAAACCTGCCTTAGAATGAGAGCCTTAAAAAGCTCGATCTCCTTTGTTTATCCAAGAGAATGTTAAGAAGTGGCTGGATCATGGTCTACTAGTATCTACGAGGAGAGAAGATTTTAGATAGTAGAGAGCTCTTTCGTGTAGTAGACAAAGGCAGAACAAGATCCGATAGCTGGAGGCTGAAGCTCGACAACTTCAGAAAAGAAATAAAGGGCACATTTTTAACAGTGAGGGTAATTAATCATTGGAACAACTTGCCCAGGGATGTGGTGGATTCTCCATCATTTGAAGTCTTTAAATCAAGATTGGCCGTCTCTTTCTAAAAGCCCTGCTGTAGCTCAACCAAAAGTTATGGGCTTGATGAAAGAACCACTGGATGAAATGCTCTGATCTGTGTTATGCAGAAGGTCAGACTAGTTGATCATAATGGCCCCTTCTGGCCTTAAAATCTATGAATCTCTCAAGATAGCGCTCCCAGACCCTAGTCAGGGATCAGGGCCTCACTGGGCTTGGAATTGTACAGACATGTGGCAAAGAGACAGTCCCCAAGGGACTTACAATCGTTGTTAAAGACAAGATGCAAGAGGTGGGCGGGGGGAACCACAGGTGGGAGCTGGGGGAAAGGAGGAGGGTGAAGTAAGGGTAATATGAGCATGTCGTTATGTAGACGAGCTGTGCACAAAATATAGCTCACCACCAGTCCAGCTGTTATCCTGCCGTCTTCCTTTTTCCTCACCATCCCTCACCATTCAGATCTAGCTCTTGTGCATTAGGGGTCAGAATTTGCACTGAATTTCTCCTCTGCCACCCCAGTGAATCAGCTGAGTTTCTCAGGGTGAAGGTCAGTGCAGAATTTGGACCGTTGCCTCAATCGTTTTTCCTGTTCACTTACACCAGATGGTTATTACCATTTCTGTTAACTACTTGTGCCTGAAATATTCTTGAATAACCAAACCTGTGGCTACTTAGAAGGCATCATAACTTTAGCTTTACTCTATATAGTGCCTTGCATCCACAAGGACTCCAAAGTGCTTTATAAGTCCCACAAGCAACCGCACAATCCCACAGGACCAACCCTACAAGCAACCTCAGCACCCATCCATTTCAATGGAGTTGAAGGACACTCAGCATCTTTCAGGATTGGGCCATAGAGAGAGAGAATACAGCCACCTCAGGGGTAGAACGTGCCCGCTGTTGAACAGCACACAGCAATACTACACTGAAAAATTGGACAGGAAGTGGAGAAGTATACTGCAACCTCTTGAAAGTGGAGGGAAAATTAGCATTTATTATTTGTATGGCATCATTGGGGGGCGAGGATAATGTGTTTTTCAGGCAAATGAGAACATCAGGGGTTCGATCCTGGCCCCATTGTAGTCCGTGGGAGTTTTGCCATTGATTTCAGTGGACGCAGGATTTCACCCCACTAAGCTTAGATGGGTAACACAATGAGAAAGGAAAGCGGACCACAGGGGGAAGGTGAACAGAGAGCAAAGGGTCAGCAGAAAGCATGCCTGGGAGAACGTTATGGATCAAAGGCCAGATCCCCAGCTGGTGTTAATGAGCATAGATCCCTTGGAGACAGCTCATCCGTTTTCTTGCTGTGTCCTGTTTTTTCTCGGAATCTTTCTTTTGAGGTAGGAAGCAAGGAACAATACATTTCCAAATGACCAGATTGCAATTTGACCAGCGCCACAGAATTATCACTCCTGCTCTTACCGAAGGTGCAAAATAGTCATTAATGACCCAAACGGCTAGGGCCTTGGGCCCGGTTCTTTGTGAGAGCAGTGCCAATGAAACTACTCAGCTGCGTAATGGCTGCAGGTCCGGTTGTGATGCTCTGCTCAGGACACCCAGAACTGTAAGCCCCTGTGCTACCCCTCTGCCTCAGCACCATTAGCACCAGGCCAGCTTGTCCGGCTGCAAGGCCAATTCAAAGTTGTCCCTGTGGTTCAGCCAGTTTAAATGGCTCTTGCCTCGTCCTCATGTACAACCAACGGGGCATCCATCATCATTCTTGTCAGGTCTCGAGTCATTCATTCTTGCAGCAGGCTCCTGTTTCTCCACAGCTGCCAGGATTATTGCTCCGCTGTGACTTCCTGTTCACACAACATATGCTACCTAATACTTTCAAAAGGCAACTTTCTTTTGTGAAAGTTTTTTTTTTTAAACCCTTTCCTTGGATAGAAGCCTGGCTGCCATTCATCACGCACCCTGTACCGCTGCAAGAATTTTTTTTCTTCCTTAGAGAGACCAGCAACAGTGCAGGCAATGGTGGTACAAAAGCCCCATTCTTTGTTCCAAGGCAGCTGATTCAGGGAATTACTGCCCGTAAGCCAGGGCCGGCGCAACCCATTAGGTGACCTAGGCGGTCGCCTAGGGCGCTGCTATTTTGGGGGCGCCCGCGCCCTGGCCGGCCATTCAATTTTGGGGGCGCCGGCGCCCTGGCCGGCCGTTCAATTTTGGGGGCGGGACCTTCCGCCGCCGCTGTTGAGGGCGGCATTTATATGCCTCATCAAAACTCTCCTTTGCCAGCCGGAAGAGCTGGCGCCGCTACTGCCGTAAGTCCTTTGCTTCTGTATGGGGTCAACAGTTTCATCCACAACTGTTGACTGATGGTGCTTATACGACCTCTTTTACCATAGTATCTAAGCACCTCACAATCTTTTCCTGAGTTTATTTTACTGACTCTAAATCCTTTCATTCTATATGAGGCCAACAGTTTCATCCACATTTCTCTGTCTGTGGTACTTATATGGCCCCCTTTAGCCTGGGTTCCATGGCCTCTGTCACTCTGTCCTTTCCTGGTTCTCCTCCTACCTCTCTGCTTGCTCCCTCAGCATCCCTTCAGAGGATGCTCCTCATCCCCCTCCCTCCAGCTTTCTGTGAGGGTTCCACAGGGCTCAGTCCTTGGCCCCCTTCTCTTCTCTTTCTATACCTTCTCTCTCCACAAATTCAGCTGCCAGCTCCAGGCTGACTACTCACTGATCCACCTCTCTGCACCAGACCTGTCTTCTTTTGTCTGAACTCAAACGTCAGCCTGCCTCTCTCACGTGTCCTTGTCGATGTCTAGTGTCAGCTAAAACAGAGCTCTTGAATTTTCCCCCCATTCCTGTCCCCGCTGCTTCCTTTCCCAGACAACACCAACATCTTCCATTTGGGCCTCTCTAGTTCCTCGCATCCGGACTGTGTCTAAATCTTGAAGATTCTTTCTGCACAACATCTCTAAGATACGGACTTCCTTATCCATCCTCACGGCTAAAACGCTCACCCAGGCCCTCATAAGCTCATGTCTCGATGACAGCAATATCCTTTACTCTGGCAAATGCCATCTTGCCCTGCTCACAGCCATTCAGAATGCTGCTACAAAGATCATTGTCCTACCCTGTCATTCTGACCATCTCCCCTCTCTCCCTGAATAACTCCACTCGCTCCCCCTTCTCTGTTGCATCAAGAATAAGCTACTTGTCTTCACTTTCAAGGCCTGTCGCGAACTATCCCCACCCTATTGATCATCTCTCACTATCAAAATGTCAACTCCCACCTCAGATCAACCAATGATGCCAGCCTCCATCAGCCACTTGTTACATTGTCAAACAAGCATCTTTGTGCTTTCTCCCCTGCTGCCCCACACACGTGGGAGGAGCTCCCCATCCACATGCATAGAGCAACCTCATTATTCTCCATATGCCTCATCAAAACTCTCCTTTGCCATGATGCCTACAATAAACTTGAGAATGGGTAGGCTGTTGGTGCGCAGAGACCACTGTCTATCATGCTGACCAATGTTGTTGCATTGTTTCCATGTACTCCCACATTGGTCTGTCTGTATCCATCTGTTTTCTCTTGTCTTACACTTAGATTGCGAGCCCTTTGGGACAGAATCTGTCTTTTTGTTCTGTTTCTGAACAGCGCCTAGCACAATGGGGGCCTGGGCCTGGACTGGGGCTCCTAGGTCCTAGGGTAATAACAAATCGTTATTATTCAGAACTAAGTGTAGACATAGTGTAGGTCTCTCAAGTCCTATGCTAGTGCTCTAGTCAATGGATCATCCTCTGTACCATTCTATTACTGCTTGCTTGTTCCCTTCTTCAGTTTCCTTTGAAAATCTGCTGGTGGCACCCCGTGCAAAATTAGAGTTGATTTGGGAGTGAGCAGACTCTCTAGTTAATCCTAGTTAAAGAGCTATGGGTAGAGACCTGTGATCTGGAGAGAGAGGTGTGATCTTCACAGGTGCTGACCAATCGCATCTCCCTGGATTTCCATGGGATTTTTGCCTGATCAAGGTAAAAATTTAAGACTGCATGATTTGGCCTATTATTATTGTCAGCTCTAATAATGGAATAAACACCAAAGGTGCAGGGGATTGGCATGGTTAAGCACCCAAATGTTCAGTTGCTCAACCAGAGCGTCTCAGGGATGCAAGGTCAAACTGGAAATATTCCTAAGGGAGGATTTCATGATTGACTACCAAGGCTTCTTTCCCTGATCAAGCCACCCTCTTAGTATTCCGGCACTACTTCATCAGGTTCCAAGTCCTTACACTGACCTCCCCAGATATTGGACCAGTCCCCCAGTCCCAGCTCATAAGGATGTTTCCTCCCTAGAGGATGGCTCTTCAAAGTACTTACGTGGTCTCTGTCACCTCTAATGTCTCACAGACATGAATGGTAAGGTAGGGAAGTATTCTGATTCCCATGTTATGAGCAATGAGCTGAGGTACAGAGAGCAAGTGACATGCCCAAGGTCACACAGTTAGGGGTTTTTTTTTACTATACTATTAAAACCGTAGTGTCTAGGAGCCCCAGTCACAGCCCCTTTGCGCTAGGTGCTGTACAAAGACAGAACAAAAAGACAGTCCCTGCCCCAAGGAGCTTACAAGGAAAGAAAAAATTGGCTTTTCAGCTACACTTTGAGGAAAGTGTCTCCTCTCCACAGAAGCAGTCAACTTTTCCTGGCAAAGCTGACAATGGAATTGTTTTCATCTTGAAAACTTTTGGGTTTGGGGGGGGGGGTGTTGACAGAGTCATTTTTTTTCTGCTGAAAATAAAAGCAGTTTTCAACCAGCTTTAGTCAGCACCCTGTCTTCCTCCAGATCCTTCTTCAATATCCCCTCTCTCCCATGAAGGCAATGGGAAATTCCCAGTTGCTTATGACTAGCTTGACAGCCAGTTGAGACTGCTGCAATGGATTTTATTTACCTGGGTGTTTTAAACAACCAGAAAAGTATTGATTCAGCACCGTCAGCCATGTGTCGTATTGCTCTTTACCCCAGCCATGACCCTGAACATTCTCAGGTCTTCCTAGCTTTGACTGTATTTAATAGCCCAGAGAACCTGCCGTTTTGCTGCCTGCACTGGACAGGGAAATTCTCTCTTCAGGCTGGAACAGATTTTGTAGTTCACGAGACTGGTGGGACGAAAACTCTGGATCG
This sequence comes from Platysternon megacephalum, assembly GCA_003942145.1. NCBI lineage: Eukaryota > Metazoa > Chordata > Testudines > Platysternidae > Platysternon > Platysternon megacephalum. Next base: position 1,759,866 of record QXTE01000189.1, read on the forward strand.
GATCACGTAGGTCACTGGCTCGGAGTTACTAAACTATTTATTAGTGTAACAAATTCATGCTGCACCTGGGGCCATCCTGGTTGTCACGCTCCTGCAGTCAGTAGCCACCTGGCACTTGATGGTGAGCGTGGCGATAAAACTCAGAGCCCCGCTCCCAAGCACAGGTCCCTACCATGTAAACTCCTGGAGACGCGGCATTACACGTTGGAGCTGATGACACACAGCTGAGTGATTCTGCATCCAACCAGGAGAGGGCAGTGATACCAAAAAATACTAACCTGTAACCTACAGTATTATTACTATTTTTTTTTTATTATACATTCCTATAGTGCAGCTAACCTGTAGAGTGCTTTGCAAAGCATAGGCTGAGACAGTTCCTTTACAGTGTGGTGGGGAGGAGAGGGGGACAAACAGCTGTGGTCATTCCACCGTAGCATAGCAGAGGACCATTCAGCCAAGTTCGGGATGGGGGTAAATGCAGGGAAAGACTACAGGAGCGGTGGAAGGAAAGTGGGAGGAGATGGACAAGTAGAGGGGAGGAGAGGAAACAAGCTACTGTGGTCCTGATGAAGTTGTATCTTGCGCAACTCGCATGCACAGTGATGGGGAAGCTACTTTTACTGTGCCAAAGTGCTGGGTCGGCAGAAACTCCCCAGGAGGAGGGGCGTGGTGGCTGCGGTGAGCAGGGGCCCACAATGCCATACATCAGCTGAGGTATTTTTAACAATTATTTTGATATAAACAGCTCTGAACTTGAGACGCTCCATGTAAATGGGAAGCAGTGGGGCTTGTAATTAGGTTTGTGTACACTTTCATAAATTGCTGGGAAACATCAAAGCCGTGATAGAAGGCTGTGGTGCACTTTATTTCTTTCTTCTGTTCTTCTGTTAATTGAACGGTTGATGTGTGGATAGGAAGTGCTGGCTTCATGGAGTACTATTTACAGACCCGCTGACAGCTGCACTGTGAAAATTAACAGGAACAGAGCAGCCTCTGTCACAGCTTTTCCCATAAGGGACTTACTTCAAATTGGATCATTTCTTTCATAGGAGAAACTTTCCTTGTCTCTTCCCTCCCCAGCCCCCTCCTCCCCCCCCCCCCACACACACACATATACACTCCACTTCCCATTGTGGGATCCTGGCAGCTACCTGGTTTTTAATGTTTTTAAAGGCAGTTGTGTCATTTTCTGCAAAGTTGGGGAGCATTTGACCCAAACCCAAATCCTGCCATATTCCATTCATGCCAGGAAGACTCACCCATGAGAAGTCAACAGAGCTCCTCCCTTGAGTAAGTTTGGCAGGCGTGGGTCTCAAGTGCATGCGGCCTCAAGGGATGTGGCCCGCTCCTTTAGATGCCAAGAGATGTTCTGACTTCAGTGGGAGCAGGGTTGGATTCACCCTAGCAGATTCCTTCTCCTCAACTAGGCTCCGGTGGCTTCTACTGACTGTTTGTATTGCGGTAGCCACAAGAGGCCTCAGCTAAGCTGCTGCCTCTTTGTGCTGGGCACTGGGTAGACACCATAAAAGAGAGCCCCCGTCCCCCGAGCTTACAGGCAAAAAGGCAAGACATAGCATGTAGGTGAAACAAACTGGTGGGGGGGGAGGTTGGCAGTGAGAACAGCATGGTTTGACTTAGAGGAACACCGTGCACAATTCACAGATGTAATACGCCAATCGATAGAAATGGTCACAGCAGCTGCACACCCTAGCCCCAGCAGAGAAAAGTTAACTCAAGGACCCTTGAGTGGCTACAGTATTAAGGTTAACAACACAGTGAGGGTGATTAGAAAGAAATCATGGCGTTAACAAGAGTCAAGTTTAATGGCACCCTTCCACCCCCTCGCCTTCCAGTGCTTGTGTTCATATGTCATCTCTCTGGATTGCAAGCTCTTCAGGACTGGCATCTTGTCTTTACCCCTGTCAGTAAAGGACTTAGTGGACTGCTGGTGCCGGATGAGTAAATCATCAGCATCATCAAGTGTTTCAAGGGAACCATTTGCACTTCATATTCTTTGTTGAATGCCAACAGTGGGCTTGGCACTGTGCAGGAGCGCCGCCAGCCTTTTCGGCGCCCTAGGCGGCGGAAGGTCCCGCCCCCAAAATGCCGCCCCCGACAGCGGTGGCAGAAGGTCCTGCCCCCAAAATTCCACTGACGACCAGGGCGCCGGCGCCCCCCAAATAGTAGCGCCCTAGGCGACCACGTAGGTCGCCTAATGGGTTGCGCCAGCCCTGGCACTGTGCAATACACACGCTGTCCCAAAGAGCTTGGGGCTAAATCCACAAAGGGACTTCGGTGTGTCAGAATTCAGCATCATAGCCCCTTGCAGCCTCGTGGAAGCCACAGCTCGGAGTGAGGCGCCTAAGAATGGGAGCCGCAAAAGCCAGCGTGCTGAGTGGGGAGCCACCTAAGCTAGCCAATGGGAGATGCTGAAGACAGGGGTGTGGCCTCAGCCCCCCCTCTCTCTGGGCGTTAGGCACCTATCTCCAGTTGGGATGCTCAGCCAGGAACTGCAGGTCGGCACCTAAGCCATTTCTTGCAAGAAAGGTGGTAGCACATGCCTAACTCCAAACAAAAAGGGAGAGAGAAGGAGGTGGGCTTCTGCCTTGTACCCTTTAGTCCAGTGGTTAGGGTCCTTACCCAGGATGTAGGCGACCCTAGTTCAATTCTCCTCTGTGTCTGATGTAGAGAAGGGATTTGAACTTGGGTTTCCCATCTCTCAGTAGTTGACCTGACTATTGGCTATTTGGGAGGAGTTGGTCTCGCTCTCAAATTCCTGAGAAATCTTTCCCAATCAAAGTTTTGTCGAAACTGATATGTTCCCACAAAAAGTCTCAGTTTTGAAGAATCGGCATTTTCCAACAATAACATTTGGTCGAAAAATCCCATCCAGACATATGTGTTCCCCAGTCTCTGTTTGCTATCAAAAGTTACCACAGCCTAAAACTTAGGGGTCAGTTTTCCCTCAGTCACCAGGTCCACCAAGAGGGGATCGACCTTCAGAGTTTGGCCCACCCCACTCCTGCCACCACCACCACTTGTTTCACTTCCTTAGCCAGAGGTTCCGGTAGCACCCCGGCAATAATATCCCTTACGTCCTGCAATAAAATAAAATAAAATCCCAGGGCAACGTTCCCTTCCTTCCCCATTGTTTCATAAATGAACTAATAAATCAGATGTTTCTAGGCCCCGGAATAGAATGCCAGGCAGCCCGGCTGCCTGACAGGGGGTATGAATCATACCGGCACCGAAGATGGCCTTTTGGGGCCTAAGCACTCAACTGAGCTGCATTTCCTCTCTAGTCACATCTCCGTAGCAGTGCAGGCATCTGGCAGGACAGCTAAGAGGCCCAGGGGAGTTGATAGGCTTCAGTTGCAGTCTTTCTCTCTCTTTCTTCCCTTCAAATTGTTCTGCGCTGCAGAATTCATTACCTCCAAATGGGCTAAGAGGGATAAGCGATAGTGAGCCTCACATCTTTGCTTTAGACAAAAGGAGCTAATTGGCGCTATAATGTCCTTTTATGGCTCCAAAGGGAGGAAGGAACTAAATCAACAACAGGAGGAGGTTGCCGGGGGGTTGGGGAAGAAAGACGCAGCAGCGGAACGTTGTAGAGGTCTCAATGCCATCAGAAGCATCCCCCATAGGGTATTCCACGCTCAACACCTGTCTCTTTTGGATGAAATTAGAACTTAGGAGGGCTAAAATAATTTCCAAGCACTGACCTTTCCTGAGGGACCACAACCATTTATAAACCTATGGTCCTGGAGACATAAAACATTCCCTCTCTTATAGGGGGATTTCTAGCCCAACAGAGGGAATTCCATTGGATAACACAGAGATCCTGTATTAAGAACACCTTCTTCCTGTAGAATAGGAGGAATTACAGTCCCAGGACTGGATCTTTATCACTTTGATGGTTTTCTTTTCCTTTCTTGCACCTCTTTCTCACTAGGATCCTGCTCCAAAGCCCAGTGAAGTCAGTGGGACCTTTCCATGGGCTTTCGACCAGGTTTGAATCACTCGGGATGCTTCCACCTATTTTCCTTGAATCCCTGTCTTCCAGCCAGCTCACCCTTAAAGCACGATATCTTCACTGGATAGAACAAAGAAGTTCCCATGAAGTCTCTTCAGGAAAGAACGAGCCCCTTTCCCGTAGCCTACACAGATAATCCTCAGGAATCTGCATGAGTTTACCCATTCCAGAACGGCCTTTAGTTGTAGGTGTCTTGATTGGTTTTGGCCAAAGCAGTCAAATGATGACCAAGATCGTTTTTCAAGGTCAAGATCACAATACCAACTTTCAGATGAGATATTAAGCCGAAACCCTTGCCATTTGTGGTTGTGAAGGATCCCACAGTATTTTTGGCAAAATTAGATTTATTAACCCAGGTGTCCCAGCCAAATTCCAATGAGTAATTACATTCTGGGTTCCTAAAATCCCCTGGCGGTTTCAATCAGATATGATATTCTGCTTCATTTCCTGCCCTAAACTCTTGCCTGGTGCTGTGGTACAGTGTTCAACAGTTACCATGTTTCACTCATAGATTCCAAGGCCAGAAGGGACCAGTGTGATTATCTAGTCTGACCTCCTGTATAGCCCAGGCTAGAGACCTGCCCCCAAAATATTTCCTAGAGCAGGTCTTTTAGAAAAACATTCAATCTTGATTTAAAAATTTTCAATGATGGAGAATCCACCACAACTCTGGGTAAATTGTTCCAATGGTTAATTACTCTCCCCATTAAAAATGTATGCCTCATTCCCATTTGTTTCAGTCCAAATGGAAGCGGATTCTTTGGCATATAAAGGGCCAGATCCTCAGTTAATATAAATCAGCATCACTCCATTGAAGTAAATGGAGCTACACTGATTTTACACCAGCTGAGGGTATAGCTCCATATGGCTGTCATCGTGCGGTGCCTCAGTTTCCCCATACGTAAAATGGAAATGATAATGCAAAGGTGACATCAGATTAATTAACAGAGTGATGGTTGTCCATAGTTTTGTGATCCTGAGATGGAACGTGCTGTTTAAGTGCAAAGACTTATTATTTAGGCTATCATAGTGAAATGTATTAATACAGAATGGATACAGTATAGAAGTGATTTGTAACATGCTTTAATGGGCAGTATATTTCTAACTAAATAATGTTATTGCAGTATTCCTTAGCCTGTGCAATATTCCAGTTTTAAAACAAGCTATTTAAAAATTGTATATCTCCCTAATTTGCTGGCCCTTCTTTAACTTTTATTTCTTTTTAAAATCATTCCAGTCTAGTCTACTGAAGTTCTTAAACCAAGCCATCACTTTGGTATCTGAGCAGAAGTATTACCCAATGGGTAGGGTGCTGGAATGACCTAGGGTCTATTCCTGGCTGAGCTATTGACCTGCTGTTTACGTTTAGACAATTCACTTCTCCTATCAGTGACTATGTCCCCTCCCATTTTTTGTCAACTTGCCTATTTAGATTGTAGGTCAGGGACTGTCTCTACTATGTGTTTGTACCATGCCTAGTGCAAAGGGTCCTGATCTTAGCTGGGTCTCCCATAATATAGATAATTGAGCTGCTCAAAAAATGTTGTTCAAATTTTTTTCCCATGAAAAATGGTTTTTTCACAGTAACGAGGTTTATTTTCAGACAATATCCATTTTCAAAAAAAAAAAACCCAACAGATTTTCATTGAAAAAATAAAACCTTAAAAAAACAAAACAAAACAAAAACCTAACAAAAAGAAAAAATGTTTGGGGGTTTTCAGTTTTTCTATGAAAACCCAATAAAATTAAATGAAAACCTTTTTTTTTTCTTTTTTGTCCAAATTTTTCATGGAAAAAAATACATTTTGACCATTACTAAACAATAACAATCGCCTTCCAGTAGTGCATGAAGCGATGGGAATAGCTCTGGCATGTGTGAATTTATTATAAATAGATTGAACCACAAAATCCATCTCTGGATTGGGATCCAACCTTTCCCAAAGTGTTGAGTTATTTGGACTTGGGGGTTTGATTCGGGGGCCATCTCTAATATCTGAGGTATGTATAGTTATTCCTAGTTAAAATCAGGTACAGTTTCTCCACTAGTTAATACTTCGGTTACCCTGCAGGAAGCAATTACTTTAGCTCAGAGTGATACCAACTCACAAGTGTATGGGGGAATAAGACCTAAATCAGGCATCTACTCCAAATAAATTACAACTCAGGAGACCTGTGGATGGAAGTACCTGCAGCTACTATCTCTGCTTAGACATTCCCTTACCAAGGGAGTAGCATTATCAAAGGCCTCTGTCACTCTAGTGCTGGATGAATGTCTCCTATCTCCTTCCGTCTCTGTCACCCACGGCTCGAGCGTGTCTAAACTGGCTCTCAGGACTCTAAAGTTAAATCGCTCCTTGTGGCTGCCTTCCCACTCATCTTTCAGATGAGACATGAAATTGAAGCCCTGAGTATGAAAAAAACATGGCATATTTCACAAGAGCAGGGTAGTTCGTCCTGATGTCCTGGCCTAATTCCAGCTTGTGTAATTACATTCTGCCTAGCTAATGTTCCCTGTCCTCTGCAAGGTCTAATTGGGTACACTGTTCTTTTTCACTTCCTGTCCTAAACTTCAAGGATACCCAAGTGTCTTTACAAACTGGGGCCAGATCCTCAGCTGATGTTATACGGCAGCCTTGATTTCAGTGGAGCTACACAGATTTACATCAGCCGATGTAGCTCTGTTTTCAGTCTTGGCAACCAGCTTCTCCCATTGAGGCTCAGTGCCTAACTTCAGGCATGCTGGTTTGGAAATATTGCCCTTCATGGCTTCCAAATCAGTTTCACAGCTGGGAATAAAACTGCAGGCCAAGATTTTCAAACGTGGGCACCTAAATTCATATTGTGGCATCTAAATAAGTAGCCTGATTTTCAAAAGTGCTGAACACCCAGCAGTTTCCATTGACGTAGGTGCCTCGATATGGACACAGGGCTGAGATTTCAAAAGGACCTTAATTGAACTTGGGCACCTAAATCTCTTGGACACGTTTAATTCCCAGCCTCACAGCCTAACTTTAAGCAGACAAAAACTTTTGACTCCCCAGCCCTTGATCTATCCAGGGAGCTGACCCCACTCATACAGATATAGGCCACAATTCAGCAAAGCACTATCGTGCTTAACTCCGGTGGGGCTGCTCAGAGAATTAAAATTAAGCATGTGCTTAAATGCTTTGCTGAATCAGGGCTGTAATTCATGAGTTTATAAAAATAATCTAAATATTACTAGGGCGAGTTGCCTCACTGAGCCCAGAGGTCCTTACACTTATAGGCCCCACTAAAGATATATATATATATATATATATACGGCATTGTACTTTGCAGTGACATAATTTCTCAAGACTTTTTCATTGAAAATTGTGCTAGAAGACATAGGTTTACCTGGGGTAGTACAGTATTATTTAGTCTTCTGTAAAGTTTATGCTTAATTTGTGTATACACTCCATTTGAAGGGCCATAACTAATGGGAAGCACTCCAGACATCCAGGGAAAAGATTTGTTTTCGTGCCCTTTTAATGAAATATCAATGGATGGATATTTTATTTTTAGTTGAATATGAAATTTCACAAGCGACCTGTCAAGCACCCGTTTTCAAGTATGACTTTATTTCACACGTCAAGACAGGCTGGGAAATTAGTTTTTTCCCACAGAGGACTCTGATTAGGGATTACAAAGTGAGTGTAGTGGAGGGGTATTTTTACCTCCATTTTTTTCCCCCTCACAGCGCCAGGCTGCAGAATGTCTGCCTGTGCTGACTAAGGGGAGCAATCTATTACCAGCTGCACCAGGGGAACAAACAAGGATAGTCACATTAAGTAGACTTGCCAGCCTAGGAGCGAATGGGAAATAATATCTACCTCTTATATAGTGCTTCTCAGCAGTAGATCTCAAAGCACTTAATAAAGGAGGTCAGGAAGAAAGGAGATGAGCTCCAATTTTAGCCAGCTTGTTGCAAAGGAAATATATGGCACTGCCTTATGTTCATTAAGGGCCTGATTCAAAACCAGTGGAAGTCAGTGACTTCCATGAGATTTGGATTAGGCCCACATGTGGTCCTTCGTGGTCCAACATTCTCCTCTCCGAATGGCACTAGGGGGCTCCTGTAATAATGCTTTGTGTGGAATAATCAGACAGGGAGATGAGGAGTTAGACAGGAGGTCAGGCTAGATTTTCATCATGGTCCTTCTGGCTTTAAAAGCAATGAATCCATGAGATGGAGACATAAATAAGCCTTCCCCATCCACGGTATGCAGCAGCTTTCACCCATGGATCTCAAAGCACTTTTCACAGATTAGTGATTTAAGCCTCATAACACCCTGTGGGCTCAGGAAGTACTGAGGGGGCCCAATCCCATGGAGTCCAATGGGAGCCTGTCTGTAGATAACAGTAGGCAGGAGGCCAATTCTATTATCCTCATTTTGCAGAAGACTAAGGCCAGATTCTCAGCTGGTAGCTACACCAGTTTACACCAACTCAGGTTTTAACTGCCTTGGGAAGTGATATATATTTCACATGAACGCCCTACATAATTCCCCACCCATGTCCATTGGGAATCTGGCCCATTTAATCATAGAATCATAGAATCACTTGAGGATTACCTGTTCTGTTCATTCCCTCTGGGGCACCTGGCATTGGCCACTGTCAGAAGACAGAATATTGGGCTAGATGGACCTTTGGTCTGACCCAGTAGGGCCGTTCTTATGTTCTTATGTTCTTAAGATTAGGGTTGGAAGAGACCTCAGGAGATCATCTAGTCCAACCCCCTGCTCAGAGCAGGACCAGCCCCAACTAAATCAATGGCCTTTAATTTAATGACCTTCATGATCCCACATGATGAATTAGTGGCAGATGCTGGGGATGAAGTGTGGTCTTATGCTTAGTGTATGAGCCTGTAATTTAGAATAGCTGGGTTCAATTCCTGACTCTGCCACACGTAAACTGTAGGTCGTCCAATTATTCTGGGCCTCAGTTCCTTAGCTATAAAATGGAGATAACAACAGTGACTCTCAGTGCTCTCGCTCTCTTGTTGGGTTTTTTTTTTTTAATGTAAACTCTGAAGGGCAGGGGCTGTCTCTTGCTGGTGCACGTACAACATCTAGCACACTGGGGTGCAGATGTCATTTGAGGCTTTTAAGCACTACTTGTAATACTGCTACTAATAATGTCACCCAGGAATCCAGACTTCCAGGCCTTTGCTCTAACCACTTGTCCAACACCCTCCCTTTCACACAGTAGTCATCTATTACTTATTACACAGTGGGATCCTTGTGGAAAATTCCCATTGGCATTAATTTTGTTCTTTCTGAGGATTAAAGGCAAAATCTAGCTGTGGTGGAGGAAAACATCTGCCAACTAACCATCCGTTGCTGCCAAGGTCTTACCTGCCTTGGCAAGCATTAGATATGTCAGATGAAGGCCTCATTTTTCCCCACCAGCCACATCAATTCACAATGACACGCAGTTCTCAGAATTAACAGAATATTAAGTGTCTGAATAAACAGAGGTGTAGATGCCAAGTTACTCTGTGTTGCAAATGAAGCAACAACCATGGAGGATAAGTCTCCTTTACATTGCATGGCATTTTTTCCCTGATAATCCTCAGATTAAAGCCCCGTTTGATTCCACCACTATGTTTGTTCAGCACTGCATGTGAAGAGTCGCACCTAAGGAGCCATTTGCAGTGCACAGCGATCAATTTGATTGGTCCTATAAAACCAACTGTACGGCATATTGGTGAGCGCCATCTACTGGCACTTTGTCTATTAACTATATTTGCATATATACTATATATATTTGCGTATATACAGACATCTCTGTTTTATAGAGCAATCTTGTAACATGCTTCATCTGTTTGGCTGCAGCCAGTAGACTTCCTTCTTCCTCCTCCTTCAAAATTTGGATAACATTTACTATACCAAATCCCCCACTATTTGTAGATTGGCGTGTTTCCACCTCTTTTTTTTTAATTTTTATTTTTTTGTATTATGGTAATACCTAAAGGGGCAAACCAAGATCAGGACCCAGTTATACTAGGCTGTCCAAAAACACAGTGAGACAGTCCCAAAGCCGGAACAGACAAGGCAGGCAAAGGACTGGAGGTGGGGAAAAAGATGTCCGGAGAGGTGAAGTGACTTGCTCAAGGTCTAATCCTGGCTCCTGCTTCTTGCCAGCTTAGTACCCTCTCCACTAGACCACTCTGCGTCTTTGAAACACCTCCCAGGAGATAACAATAATTCCCTTTACTCAGCTTCAAAATCTTACGTCCTTTAAACTGTGTTCCTCCTTGGCTAACCCAGCTCTGCCGTGTTAGGCTTCAAAGCTGCACTGAGCCACCCAGTCTACCCTGGCCCAAAGCCTCTCTCCAGCACGGCTGCAAATAGGTTCAGATCATTAGATCCAGGTTACCAAACAGCCTCTTGGATCAGGGTTAATTAAATGAGCGTTGAAATCTAATTAAGGACTGGTCTGGGCGATAATTAGCAGGAAATGTATGCATTAAAATATTCATTTGTCGATGAGCTGCAATTAAGAATGTGATTTGGGGAAGGATCAATAGCTACATCATGTGATTAAAAAAAAATGAGAAGTTGCCCAGCCTTGAGCAGAAACCCTGGTGAATGTGGATTTTATTCTGCTTTGCTCTCTTAATAACTCCTGGATTCCACTCTACATACTTGAATAGGGCATTCATCTCTCCCTCCCTTTGTTTTGCTAAGCCATTTGTTTCACTCCCTTGTTCTTCACCACATTGTTCAAGCGGGTTATAGATTTATTAGCAAGAGGGAGAGAGAGAGAGAGTGACAGGTCAAAACGAAAGATTCCTCACCAATGAAAATCGCTTCCTGTGCTGCTAATCCAGGGGAACATCGCTCATTGTGTGGCCTCAGACTGTTTCTTTATCAAGTTAATTCCTCGGTTCTTTATTCCTTACGAGGATCTGCAGAAGGTGCTGCATATGCATATGCTGGGACTCCTACAGACGTATCTATTAGTGTTAGTATTATTAATGTATTTGTATTATCGTCGTGCCCAGGAGTCATAGACCAGGACCCTGTTGTGCTAGGCATTGGATGTGCCTTAAAGTATTTTATGAAGATATTCCTAAATTTTATGAAGATATTCCTAGCAGCAAAGCAACTCTGCCTTCAGTGGAATGGATATTATTCCCCAATTGGAGGGGGGGGGAGGGGAGGGGAAAGCCAGGTAATTATACTCCCCGTCTCCATAAGGGTGCATCTCTACTGGAACAATTAGTGCCCATGTTGCAGCAATAGCCAGCAACCGTGCAACTGTTCTGATGCTAAACTGGGGCCACAGCGTTGCTCCCACCTGAGCCGTTCAGCCATGTTCGGACGGAATGGTTTTCTGTAGCTAAAGGCTGATTTGACGAAACTGACCTTTCCATGGGAATGGGTCCATTTAGATGGAAACCGGGCAGGTTGCCCATGGAGACCTGCCTGGTTTCCTGATAGCTCACCTGCCTTCCCAGGCGCCCAGGCTGACTCTGCAGCAGCTGGGCTCGCCAAACAGAAGGCTGTCCAGGCTGCCAAACTTCCCGACTACTTGGGCAGCTGGCTCTATTCCACCCTGGTCCCGAGGCCCGCCGGGGATGTCAGCTGGAGGCTCCTTCATGGGGCCGTGAGCACGGGCGTGTACTTGGCGCGGTTCACCCCTGCCCCTGACACCTGCCCCTTTTGCGGCGTGAGGGAGACCCTGGCGCACATCTATCTGGAGTGCGCCAGGTTGCGGCCCCTATACCGGCTCCTCACCAACCTTCTGTTGCGTTTTTGGCTGCACTTTTCCCCTCACCTTCCCCTCTATGGACTCCCTATCCGTGGCCCCACGAAGTCACGGGACCTCCTGGTCAACTTCCTCCTGGCCCTGGCTAAGATGACCATCTATGCCACCAGGGTGAGGAGGTTGGCCAATGGAGACTCCTGTGACTGTGGGGCCTGTTTCCGATCCTCTGTCCGCTCACGTATCCAGGCAGAGTTCCTCTGGGCGGCGTCCACTGGCTCCCTTGACGCCTTTGAGGAGCAGTGGGCGCTGTCCGGGGTTCTCTGCTCGGTGTCCCCATCAGGTTCCCTTCTTTTGACCCTTTGACCTCACTCCTGTTCCTGTTTTGTTTTTTTTATTAGTTGTCCCCCAGACTCATTTGGGTTCCCGGTCCTGTGGGTCCTCCCCTTAGGCTGGGGGGGATCCTTTAGCAGTGGGCGGGCTCCGCCCGCCCACTTCCCGGAACCCAATAGGTACCTGGGCTGCCTGACTCCTTGGAAAAATTCTGCTTTGGTTCTCCCATAACTAGATTTTTTTAATCTTTCTCTCCCACAAAACATCCCAAGCCAGGATAAATATTTTTTTTTAAATTCAAAATTTGCCATGGGAGGGAAATGGGACCTGCCATTTCTAGCCGGGTCTAGCTACCTACCACCTGTGCATCTGCACCAGTGCTGAGTTGCTAGTGTAGACAGGGGCCCAAGCAGGTTGGCATTGCTGCGACCATGGATATACATTTCTACCCCGATAGAACGCTGTCCTCGGGAGCCAAAAAATCTTACCGCGTTATAGGTGACACCGCGTTATATCGAACTTGCTTTGATCCGCCAGAGTGCACAGCCCCGCCCCCCCGGAGCACTGCTTTACCGCGTTATATCCGAATTCTTCTTATATCGGGTCGCGTTATATCGGGGTAGAGGTGAAGCTGCATATTGCTGACTGTTGCTGGACTAATAGTACTAAGGCTCAAGTGTCAAGGTCAACTAAAGCCAGGTTCTTGTCCCACTGAGCCTAAGACACAAGAGTGAGTGAGAGGTACCTTGTCCCATTTCACAGCTGATTGCTACCTACCAGTCACCTGCTAGGGTGATCTGGGTTTGATAGAAGATCAAGGCCTTAGGAGTGAGAAGAAAACATGGTTCCATCAAGTGGAAGAAAGTCTGGCTGCTTTATTAGTTTGAGTTTGCATGTGTTAAAAAGGCATATTAATTACCAGCTGTAGTTATGACTCATATATTACATGTGCTTACCAGAAAATCCCATATGTTAACTGCACTGTAGTTCTGTTACAATGTGCATGAAAAATATTCATGTGCCTACCATGTACTCTCTCCTAAATGGGAAATAAGCCCAACTAGGTGAGATTTTCCAAAGTGCTCAGAGTTGGTTTATCTCTGCTCTTACTGAAAACTTCCACTGGTGTCAGCAGGAGCAGAAAGAGAGAGCAACTCTGAGTGTTTTGGAAAATCCCTACCCAACAACGATCAAGTCAGTGTCTCTTGAATTTGAACCCAAGCGGGTTCAAAGTTTTGCACAAAGAGTTTGCCCATCCCTAATTATTGCATTTCCACTGTCATTAGAGCATGCCATCTGTGCCAGCGTACACAAAAGGGTTGTGATCTTGTTTTCCTTGCTGAGAAATTCCATTGCTCCAAATGAGTAGAGCTTTCCTAACTGCAGCTAACAAACTCTGCATTCACAGCGGGGCTCACCTTCCCGTGACCGCTCCTGAGGTCACCTCTCAACTCCTTACAGTTCGAGATAGAGGAGGAAACTCTGATCCACTTATCACCACTTTCCCTTCCCTGACTTAGCTCCGTCTCACAGAGATGCTGGCAGGATGCTTAAACAGCTGCAAAGTGTGGGGTGCTGAGTTCTGGAACCACAGCTGACCAGTGTGGTCTCACCAGAGACAAGCATAAAACTAGTGAGTGCCGAGCAATTGCGGGAGGCAGGGGTCCCACAGGCAGGATCTGCCAGGGATAAAACTAACCCATTGCACTGGCCAAAAAATAAATCCGGCCCAATATATTGCAGAAGTTACTAGCTTGCATTGCAGTGGCCCCAGCAATCAGTTTAAATCCCTAATAGACCAGCAGTTTTGCTAGGTGGAAAAGAACAAGGCCCACCTCTCTGCAGAGGGAATTTAAACCAAAGCAAAGAAAGGAGGAGCTCGGAGAAGAATGAGAGTTGGCCAGATGGCCCACTCACCCAACCCTCGTGCTACAGATTCCTTTTCCTCTTTGCTGCTGCTCTCTCCAGCCTGCCGTAGGCTGAGATTGGTGTGGAACTTAAAGATCATGGGAGGGTGCCCAATGGAGCCGAATCTCAGCCAGTCTCTGTTATATGTGCGGATGCAGATTGGTCCCACTGGGCACTAATGGGAAAATACCCCGGTTGTGTTCTCTCTTTTTGTTTCCCTACCTCCAGGGGGCCTCCTCGAGCCTGGTGGTGAAGTTTGCAGACACGGACAAGGAGCGTACAATGAGGCGCATGCAGCAAATGGCAGGACAGATGGGCATGTTCAACCCCATGGCTATCCAGTTTGGAGCGTACGGCGCCTACGCACAGGCAGTAAGTATAGGTACTGTGCTCTGCATTTTAAGGAGAATTGCGTTGCCAGACACCAGCCAGCCGATGGCACAGCACACAGGGAGGAAAGGAAAGGAGGACTGCGTGATTCCTTCATTAAACCGGCTCTGCAGAGATAGATCAGAGACAAGTCTGAGCCACTAAGCCACTCAGCTTCCTGTAGGCTGGGATATTTCCCGGACACGGTGGCTTCCAGTCATGACCAACCATAGGCAGCCACGCATCCAGCCACCACTAAGCTATGATCAGTTGGTCCAAACCATAACCACCAAAGCCAGACACCACCAAGCATCAAGGATTTGGATACTCGAATCCAATTCCACCCCAGTTTTTAGTTTTGTGTCACCAACATCCAACCCGAGATCGGTTTCAAGAAATGGAAACCATCCCTGGTTTAGCCCTCTGGCCTTCCCAGGCTCTCGCCCCTAAACTGCATCGGATTGGCCGGTAAGATGGCTCTCAAATCTATTCAGCCAGGCCCATATTTTCAACACTGTCTTCTAATTATTGTGTGAGCCCCCATAGTCAGGCACCCAAAATCAGTGGTCAGTGTAGAAAATGGCGGCCTTAGTCTTTGCATCTTCAGGGTCGTCAAAAGATGCCGGGTAACACACACATGCACACGCGCGCACTCACACATGGTCCCTGCCCCAAGGAGCTTAAATCTGGGTCAGAAAGAGGCAAAACAGTTTAGATGCATCTACACAGGAACACAGGAGCTGCCCTGCTGAATTGGACTCATAGTCCAGTATCGCATCGCTGAGAGTGGCTGTTACCAAATGCTTCAGAGGAAGGTGTAAGAACCCTGCCGTAGGCAGATGTAGAAGTGACTGGTGATTCTGGGTGCCTCGACATTGGGTGAACCCAGGCGCGACGTGCAGACACAACGGCACAGATCCCACTAGCCACATAGCTAGCCCTCAGTGCCATTGCATGTGATCACCTCACAGTCGTGAATGGCTTTGATCCTTACATTCTGTGAGGTAGGGAGAGGCGACTCTTTCCATTTTCTAGATGGGAACTTGAGGCAGACTTGCCCAAGGTGATAGCCGGAGGCTGTGGCTGAGTCAGCAGTTGAAATCAGGTGTACTTGTATACTACCCCGGTACCCCATTCACTAGACCAAGCTTTCTACCCTATCAACATGTTGGCACTCAGCTCGAGTATCCTCTGTCCCCCGTCTTGACTCACTCCATCCTCTCCTAAGGGTTCTCAGCATAACTGAATGCCCTGGAGAATCATGCATGCCCCGGTCTGTCTCAAATCGCCTGCTCCTTTGGGGAAATCCCTCCCCTTTCTTGTGTTGCTCTCTCCCCAGCATGCATGGAGCTATGAGTTTGTGAGGACACATCCTATCATGTACTTCTGGACCAGATATGGACTGGCTACAGAGCTTGCTTATGCACACTAGGATCATCATAAGATCCTTTACTGCTCTTCCTGGTATGGCAAAGGTTAGCTCAGGGGTAGGCAACCTATGGCACGCGTGCCGAACGCGGCACACGAGCTGATTTTCAGCGGCACTCACACTGCCGGGGTCCTCGCCACTGGTCCGGGGGCTCTGCATTTTAATTTAATTTTAAATGAAGCTTCTTAAACATTTTAAAAACCTTATTTATTTTACATACAACAATAGTTTAGTTATATATTATAGACTTATAGAAAGAGACCTTCTAAAACGTTAAAATGTATGACCGGCACACGAAACCTTAAATTAGAGTGAATAAATGAAGACTCGGCACTCCACTTCTGAAAGGTTGCCGACCCCTGGGTTAGCTTTTTAAATAAAGTATTTTACACAGTGCCACCTCGTGGCAGAACAGTATAATACAGTTTAGCATTCCGTCACATCTCCCCCTTTTACGTTCTACTTCCCTGCCATTTACAATATTTATATGATCATGCTATCATTGAAGTTCAGTATGTATCAGTCTATTAAGTGTCTCTGAATCATACTGGTGTTCTAATTACACATCCCAAACACATAACAACTTGGTCATCTGGCTGTCCATTAGTTGCAACGACTGGGTGTAGTCAGTTTGGAATCCTTGAGTCTTCTTCTTGGTCTGCATCTGACATCTGTAGAGTTTGCTCTGTTGATCCTTCTTTCTGACGAACAAACTGTAGATGTTGATGGTTTCTGTTGAATTCTCCATTGTCGGTCTCAGTCACATATGATCTGGGTGCTGAATTCCTTTTCTTTATGACAGCTGGAATTGTCCATCATTTTTCTCCATCCATTTTGACATGTACACAGTCACCAGATTTTAGACCCAACAGTTCTCTGAGTGATGTCTGTTGTAAAAGTGTTCATAAGCTTTTTTAGCCTTTTTGGCTGCATTCTGAATGTCTGGCCACTTTCGAGATAGATTCTTTTCCAAAGTTGCAATAGTAGTTCTGAGTTGTCTTCCCATCAAGAGTTGTTTAGAACTATATTCATTAGCTTGTATTGATGCTGATCTGTAATTGAGAAAAGCAAAGAATGGATTTTCCTGCTGTAGGATTTTCTTGGCTGTCTGTACAGCTCTCTCAGCCTCTTCATTAACTTGTGGGTTATGTGGGCTGCTAGGAATATGATCAAAATCATATTTCATTCAGAATGACTTAAATTCTGCTGCAGTAAATTTTGGTCTGTTGTCTGTCACTAGTTGGTCTGAAATATTGAAATGAGCAAAAGTGAACTTTAATTTCTCGATTACACTTCAACATGTTATGTCTTCCAAGTACATTATTTCTATATACCTGGAAAAACAGTCCCTTGTGACCAGGTAATAATGTCCTCTGAATTTGCATAAAACGGCAGCTTGTCTCTTCCAAGGTCTGTCTGGTAGAGGTGTTGTTATTAAAGTTACTTCGTGTTGTGTTGGTCTGTTAGTTCTGCAATGTTCACATGCAGATATTTACTCTTTATGTCCTTGCTGATGCCCGACCACCGCACTGACTGGTTGTCCCCTTCACAGCATTTAGTTAAGCCCTTAATGTCTTTCATGGAAGAGATTTAGGATTTCTCCTCTCATTTCATTTGGAAGTATGATGCAGTTGCCTTTAATCATGAGTCCATCTGAATTGCTTAATTTTTCATGCACCACAAAATAGTGTCCTGTCACTTCCTTAGTGTCTATTAGATACTTGGGCCAGCCACCCCTAATGTAACGTAGACATTCCTGAAGTTGTATGTCTGTCGGGGTTGCTTTTTGTAGCTGGTGTAGTCTCTGTTCTGACATTGGGCTGTATGTGTCCACAGCATCCACATATGCTTTTATGTCGTCTTCGAGCTCCTAGGTAACTGAGTGTGATGTTGGGCTTCATGGCACAGTGCCTGCTACTACTACATTTTCCCCTGGAACATGTTTAGTAATTGGGTTAGTCACATTAACCTTAACAATAGATGTTGGCATCTCAGCATTGCTTGATCCAGGTCTTTTCCATTGATGAGGGTTACAAGCCGTTTATGGTCTATTACCAGTGTAAATGAATCCAGTCCATCCAAATAGCGGTAAAAGTTCTCACGTGCCCATACACTTGCCAAGCACTCCTTTTCACCGCGTGCATGTCATTTTTCTGCTTCAGTGAATGTGCGAGAGCAAAATGCAACTGGCTTCCACTCGGAGCCATGTTGTTGCGATAATCCATCACCCAGGCCATAGCTGCTTGCTCCATGCTGAGCTTTGTAGGTTTGTTCACATTGTAGTATTTCAGAACTGGAGCTGTTGAGGTCATTTCCTTTACCTTTAGAACATAAGAATGACCAGACTGGGTCGGACCAAAGGTCCATCAAGCCCAGTATCCTGTCCTCTGACAGTGGCCAATGACAGATGCCCCAAAGGGAATGAACATACAGGTTATCATCAAGTGATCCGTGCCCTCTCACCCAATCCCAGCTTCTGGCAAACAGAGGCTAGGGACACCATTCCTGCCCATCCTGGCTAATAGCCATTGATGAACCTATCTTCCATTAATCTATCTAGCTCCCTTTTGAACCCCGTTATAGTATTGGCCTTCACAACACCCTCTGGCAAGGAGATGCAGAGGTTGACAGTGCGTTGCGTGAAAAAATATTTTCTTGTGTTTGTTTTAAACCTGCTATTTATCTATTAATTTCATTTGGTGGTCCTTGTTCTTGTATTATGAGAAGGAGTAAATAACACTTCCTTATCTACTTTCTCTATACCACTCATGATTTTATAGACCTCTATCATATCCCCCCTTAGTCGCCTCTTTTCCAAGCTGTAAAGTCCCAGTCTTATTAATCTCTCCTCATACGGAAGCCGTTCTATACTCCTAATCATTTTTGTTGCCCTTTTCTGAACCTTTTCCAATTCCAATATATCTTTTTTGAGATGGGGTGACCACATCTGCATGCAGTATTCAAGGTGTGTGCATACCATGGATTTATATAGAGGCAATATGATATTTTCTGTCTTATTATCTATCCCTTTCTTGATGATTCCCAACATTATTCTGTTCGCTTTTTTGACTGCCACTGCACATTGAGTGGATGATTTCAGAGAACTATCCACAATGACTCCAAGATCTCTTTCTTGAGTGGTAACAGCTAATTTAGACCCCATCTTTGTATATGTATAGTTAGGATTATGTTTTCCAATGTGCATTATTTTGCATTTATCAACATTAAATTTCATCTGCCATTTTGTTGCCCAGTCACCCAGTTTAGTGAGATCCTTTTATAGCTCTTCACAGTCTGCCTGGGACTTAACTATCTTGAGTAGTTTTGTATCATCTGCACATTTTGCCACCTCACTGTTTACCCCTTTTTCCAGATCGTTTATGAATATGTTAAATAAGACTAGGCCCAGTACAGATCCCTGGGGGACACCACTATTTACCTCTCTCCATTCTGAAAACTGACCATTTATTCCTACCCTTTGTTTCCTATCTTTTAACCAGTTACCAATCCATGAGAGAATCTTCCCTCTTATCCTATGACTGCTTATTTTGCTTAAGAGCCTTTGTTGAGGGACCTTGTCAAAGGCTTTCTGAAAATCTAAATACACTATATCCACTGGATCTCCTCTGTCCACATGCTTGTTGACCCCCTCAAAGAATTCTAGTATATTGATGAGGCATGGTTTCCCTTTACTAAAACCATGTTGACTATTTCCCAACAAATTATGTTCATCTATGTGTCTGACAATTTTGTTCTTTACGATAGTTTCAACCAATTTTCCCGGTACTGAAGTGAGGCTTACTGGCCTGTAGTTGCCAGGATCACCTCTGGAGCCCTTTTTAAAAATTGTCATCACATTAGCTATCCTCCAGTCATTTGGTACAGAAGCTGATTTAAATGATAGGTTACGGATAACAGTTAGTAGTCCTGCAATTTCACATTTGAGTTCCTTCAGAACTCTTGGGTGAATACCATCAGGTCCTGGAGACTTATTACTGTTTAGTTTATCAATTTGTTCCAAAACCTCCTCTAATGACACCTCAATTTGGGACAGTTCCTCAGATCTGTCACCCAAAAAGAATGGCTCAGGTTTGGGAATCTCCCTCATATCCTCAACAGTGAAGACCGATGCAAAGAATTCATTTAGTTTCTCCACAATGGCCTTATTGTCTTCGAGTGCTCCTTTAACATCTCGATCGTCCAATGACCCCAGTGGTTGTTTAGCAGGCTTCCTGCTTCGGATGTATTTAAAAAAAAAAGGCTATTACTTTTGGAGTCTTTGGCTAGCTGTTCTTCAAATTAATTTTTGGTCTTTCTAATTATATTTTTATACTTCCTTTGCCAGAGTTTATGCTCTTTTCTATTTTCCTCATTAGGATTTATCTTCCACTTTTTAAAGGATGCCTTTTTGCCTCTCACTGCTTCTTTTACTTTGTTGTTTAACCACAGGGGCTCTTTTTTGGTTCTCTTACTATGTTTTTTAAATTGAGGTATACAGTTAAGTTGAGCCTCTATTATGGTGTCTTTAAAAAGTTTCCACGCAGCTTGCATGGATTTCACTTTTGGTACTGTACCTTTTACTGTGCCTTTCTGAAGGCAATGTCTTGATTTGGCCTCCATAGCCAAGATGTTTTGGACATTAACAGTTCATTCAGTGGTTTTCTCACTGTGGAAAGGTCTTGTAGGTATCGACCAAGATAATTTACCTTCCCCAGCATACATCTCTGTTCTTGTACATTAGTTGATACATTCAATTCTCAGATTGCTTGTACTTTCTCGGGGCTAGGACTGATTCCATCTTTGTTTATTGTCTCTCCCAAAAATCAATTTGGGGTAGGTGGAAAACGCATTTTTCCTTGTGTCGCTTCAATCCAGAATGACTGATTAGGCTTAGGACTTCGTTGAGGGTTTTCTTGTGTTCTTCCATTGAAGATCCATATATCAGAATATCGTCCATGAAAACTACAACTCCATCTGTGTTTGTTAACAATACTGCCATCCTTCTTTGGAAAATTTCAGGTGCATTAGCAATCCCAAATGGTATTATAGGGGAAGGGATAGCTCAGTGGTTTGAGCATTAGCCTGCTAAATACAGGATTGTGAGCTCAATCTTTGAGGGGGCCATTTAGGGATCTAGAGCAAAAATCTGTCTGGGGGGTTGGACTAGATGACCTCCCGAGGTCCCTTCCAAACCTGATATTCTATGAAAAGCAAAACTTTTCCAGGGGTGTGATAAATGTAGTCAGTTTAGCACTTTCTTTGGCTAAAAGAATTTGCCAGAATCCACTTGAGGCATCCAGCTTAGAGAATACTGTACTTCCTTTCACTTTAGGAAGGAAATCATCTAGCGTTGGGAGGATATAATTTTCTCTCACAAGTGATCTCTCTCCTGCCATCCATCTCCATCCTCTGACGAACAGAGTGTTTCATTAAGTCTTTTAAGATCCACACATATTCATATTTTCCCATTTTTCTTTTTCACCAGTATCACTGGGGCACACCATGCTGTTGGCGTTGAGATTTTATCGATTATGTCAATCCCATTGCATTCTCCTAAACTCAGTTTCCACTTTGTGAAGTAATGGGCTCAGAATCCTGCGAGGTGTATGTATGCAGTATGGTTCAGCATTGTCTCTTAAGGTGATTTGTACTGTTCAAAAGTCCTATTTCACCAAATATTCCATTGAGTTCTTCCACTTTTCTCACCAGACCCATCATGGCTACCACACTGTGACTGGGGAGGCTGTTGATCTGTGGTCCTTTGATCACACGCACTCTGAATGCAAAGCTTTTGACTTTGTAAGTTGTTTCTGTGGTGAACTGGCCCATGCAGTTCAGAATCCCTCAAGGGATCATAGAATCATAGAATCATAGAATCTCAGGGTTGGAAGGGACCTCAGGAGGTCATCTAGTCCAACCCCCTGCTCAAAGCAGGACCAAACCCAACTAAATCAGCCCAGCCAGGGCTTTGTCAAGCCTGACCTTAAAAACCTCTAAGGAAGGAGATTCCACTACCTCCCTAGTGGAACCCATTCCAGTTCTTCACCACCCTCCTAGTGAAAAAGTTTTTCCTAATGTCCAAAAGGGATAGTCAGAGCTGTGTCAGGTGACTTCAGCACTGGGAGAGGTTGAATATGATTGTAAGTCCCTTCTGAGATGACTGTGATGTCAGCTCCTGTCTCAGTTTTAAAGTCAATACTCTTGCCATGCATAGTCAATTTCACTCTCCAGGCAGGCTTTATGTCATCACAGATGATAGATCCCAGAAAAAAATGCGTCTTGATTGTCTGTAATATGAGTTAACTCCCTCATTGCTTTGGTGCAAAATGTCCATATTTCATGCATTAGTTATGCTGTGTGCCTCTGGCTGAACATGCATCATCTCTTGGGATAGGACTTTTTTCACACCTTGTGCATGTAGGCTGGAATTTGTCCCTCTTAGCCTGAGAATTCTCTCTCCTTGCCTCAGGGGTTTTATGATAATGACTTTTAACATTCAAGTGTCTGTTTACAGTTTCTAAGCTGGATTCCGGTTTTTCAAGTTTGTCAAGTTGCTCTAGGTGTTGCTGCCTCACTAGTTCAGACTGCTTTGCTCTCTGTATACCCGTGGCTAGGGTTAAATCTCTCTTCAGTCGTAGCCAGGGCCGGCTCCAGGCACCAGCTGACCAAGCAGGTGCTTGGGGCGGCCCCTCGGGAGAGGGGCGGCAAGTCCAGCGATTCGGCGGCAATTCGGCGGAGGGTCCCTCAGTCCCGCTCGGAGCGAAGGACCTCCCGCCGAATTGCCGCCGCAGGTCGCGATCGCGATCGCGGCTTTTTTTTTTTTTTTTTTTGCTGCCTGGGGCAGCAAAAACCCTGGAGCCGGCGCTGGTCGTAGCTGGTGTAGTCTCTGTTCTGACACTGGGCTGTGTGTGTCCAGAGCATCCACATATGCTTTTATGTCGTCTTCGAGTTGTAGCTGCTGTGAATGGGTTTATCTGAGTTATTTGGGTTTATCTGTTGACCCAATAACCAGTCGGTCTCTGATATCTTCATGTTTTGCATTCCCAAAATCACAGTTTTCAGCCAATGTATGCAGTATTCTTATAAAACATTCTACTTTCCCCCCTGGTTATTGAATTCTTTGGTGGAAACATGCTCTTTCTTAAACTACATTTCTCCAAGGTATAAGGTATGCATCAACCATAGCCAGAACCCTTTCATAGTTATCTTTGTTCCTGTCTACAGTAAAGTCAAAGGATTTAAAGATATGCTCTGCTTGCTTCCCCAGCGCAGAAATTAAAGAAGATACCTGTATATCCACAGTTTCTTTGTGCAACTTGGTAGCAATGTGAAATCTTGCCAAGTACTGTTTCCAGTCTGTCCATGCTGAAGCTTTATCTAAGCTGAAATTCTCTGGGGCCTTGAAGAATTGACATGTTGATGCGATCCTGCAACCTTTGTTGCCTTGTTCCTTCTGTTTGCAACATTGGTTGCTGATCCTTCTGTCTGCAACCTGTGTTACTTTATTCCTTCTGTTTCTGTTCTTAGGCCAGGTCAACACCCCTGAGCAATGCAATTAGAACAACCTAACCCCCTGGTGTAGACAGCGCTATAGCATAGTTACCGCCTCTCACGGTGGTGAATTAACTATGCTGCTGGGAGAAGTTCTCCCATTGGTGTAGTAGCGTCTTCAGTGAAGCACTACCGTGCCACAGCTGCACCAGTGCTGCTGCAATGTTTTACGTGCAGACCTGCCCTTAGTTTACTCCTGACACCATGTCACGTACTTCTGTATCAGATGTACACAGATTACACAGCTTGCTTATACAGACCAGATGCATTCATCATAAGATCCTTTAGTGCTCTGCCAGGCAGGGTTAAGGTTAGCTTTAAATATGGTATTTTACATACAGTGCGACCTAATGGCAGAATAGTATAATACAGTTTAGCATTCTAGAAACATCCTGGGAGCCCCAAGAAATTGCCCCCCTCACCCCAGAACCACACAGCTGCACTTTTTCATTCCTTCCCCATCAAGCAAGCTCATCTTTTTTTCCCAGCCTCCTTTTTGTTTTATTCCCTAGTTGACAGGAGAGGGGCCCTCGGCCACCCTTCCCAACTCCTTTCCCCACATGATGAATGAAACCTCCTTCCCCCAGCCTGGCTGCATTTATCCATCTCCCCAGCAGTCAGCAGGCTGACACTCCATGCTGCCAGTCCACAGGGAGGTCAAGCTGTACCCAGCACCTCAGGGGCATCCCAGCTGGGGGTTGCTGCCTTCATAATAATATATGAAGATATACCTATCTCATAGAGCTGGGAGGGACCCCAAAGGGTCATTGAGTCCAGCCCCCTGCCTTCACTAGCAGGACCAATTTTTGCCCCAGATCCCTAAGTGGCCCCCTCAAGGATTGAACTCGCAACCCTGGGTTTAGCAGGCCAATGCTCAAACCACTGAGCTATCCCTCCCCCCTTGTGTAGAGGTATCAACTGTGGAACATTCAGGACTACAAGAAATGTGGGCCAGGGAGGAGCCTCTCTAAGGGCTGACAGGCAGAGAGATTCAGTTGTTACTTCCCAGGCAGAAATCCTGCAAGGCAAGTCAAAGCGGAACCTATTCCCTGCTCTCCCTGTTTACACACGCTTGCTTGCTTGCTGTCCTACTATCCACGCTTGCTTTCTCTCCCTCTCTGAAAACGCTCCAATGCCTTGTATTGCACAAAACACGCCGAGCAGAAGAGCGGCCAGTTTGGGAGGTGCCCACTGCGCCTCTAGACCAAATCCTGCTGTAACTATTGACTGCAGCAGCAGCGGAGTCTATATTTACACCCATGTCAGTGTAACTGATGATTTCCATGGTCATGGGGTCACACTAAATTTGCCCTGCCATAGCTGTAAAGGCACTGACTGCAGTGGTGATTGAATCCCTCCGGATTTACACCGATACTACTGACAGCGGCAGATTCTGGCCCTTGACTTTTAACAGCAAAAGTTCCCCTAAATCTGTTTTCCCCTGTAGTAAGCAAAGGAAATCAGGGTGGGAAGACGCTTGAGTGAGGATTCATCTGTGAAGAAAGAGGAAGAACCATTACTGAGCCTGCTCCTGCTTCCAGTGACCCCAATGGGTATTTTTCCATCTACTTTAGTGGAAGTCGGATTTGGTCCCACCATCTTTTGCTGATAAATATGTTAATGGAGGTGGGGATAAGTTTTAGAACTCAAGCCCTCTGATATGACAGGCTGGTGACACCAATTACCCTGGAGACTTCAGAGCTGTCTAAATGACGGGCTCACATTTCTGTGCGGCGTCTGCATATCCAAGACGGGCTCGGAGCCTGTCTCTCAATCAGCTGAGGTATCTGTGCCTCTTCCTATCTGTTTCATCTCCGAATCGCACACAAAAGAAAGGGAGTGAAGCGCTCGGGCTGTGCGGTGTCCCATCGGTCCCGGTTAATCCACCTTGGACTGCCAGCTCTTAGATACCAGGGTGATTGGCACCTTCGAAATACTAGAGAGAGATGAAGAGAATGATAGAGAGAGAAAAAAAGGGGGGGGCATTTTCTTTTGACGTGAAGATGCAATGTACATTTAAGAGCTCAGCCTGCTGCCTGGATGTAAGGCCGCAGCTAAAGGGACAAGAAGCTTGGCCTAAAGTGCCCAGCACTCAGGGGACAGGAGTTCATTTTCCAGTTCTGCCACCGACTCCCTGTGTGACCTTCGGCACATCACTTAATCTCCCTCTATTCCTCATTTCCCCCGTCTACAAAATGGCGATAATCCTTATTCAGACCGAAAGGCCCCTGGGGGAGGGACAGCGCAGTGGGGCCACCATCTTGGTTGGGACCTCGAGATGCCACCATTAAACAGACCAAACATATGGCTCAATGGCTAATACCCAGCTAGAGCATGACCTACATAAGGGACTCGACACTGCGTTTGTACTCGCAGTCTTGCCTCCTAGCTATTCCATCGCAGGTCTGGTTTGGCCTGTGCACACTCCAAGAGGCCAGAACAATTGAGGCAGCAGTCCTACGCCTCTACACCGCCTCCTGGCCACCCATCCCCTGGCTGATCCGAGAGAAGGCCGAGAAACAGAGCCAATCCCTCAGCCCCACCCTTTCCCACCGGCAGTGCCCAACCCCCTAGCAAACCCAGGGCCTTATTCTGCACTGTTGAAGTCAATGGGAGATTTTCCACTAGCTTCAAGGGAGCTGGCTTAAGCCCCTACGGAGAGTCTTCTGAAGGGTCAGGGGAAGTGGGACACATCATTGAGCCAACATGCCGCCTTTCTATGCCCTCTGGGCTGGGACGTGAAGCTCTCTTCTACACCTGGCCTGTGCATCTCAACCCACACGGGGCACCAGGCATGCGCACGACAGTGGATCTGGTCCTCATGACATAGATGTTGCCGCTGTCACTCAAGAGGCAGAAAGTTGTATCCGCCCCTCTTTGCTCTCAATATAGTGAGAGCCAAGTTTCACAGCTTGATAACATCTCTTACTCCAGAGACCTAATGGGTGTTTGTCTCCCAACTGAATCTTCTCACCCCATTTAAACCCCACCCCCACCCCCTTCACAAATTAATGGGAAATTATTTTATGTAATACACTCGGACGCATATATCACAAGCAGCATCTAAGCCCTGTGTGATAAAAACCAGCACAGAATATTCAACTCACTACTAGAGATCAGGTCCAGGTAAGCCACCCTCACAAAGTTTGTTTTGCTCCTATTTTCCACTCATGAAGAGGCAACTGAGTCCTTAGCGATCCCCTTATATTGCTGCCGCCCACCAGGCAGAATGGAAATCATTTGAGGGTAAACCAGAGAAGGTAGGAAAACACAGAAGAGAAAAGCAAGCCGAAAGGAAGGAGCCCCTGGAAAGTAACAGCCATGGAATAAATTATTAAATTTTTTAAAAAATATTTAAAATGAGATCAAAGCCATCTATCAAGTTTGCATAAAAACGACATGTGAGTGTTAGCCATGGTGTCCTGGCTAAATTCCAGATGGGGGTAGTAACTAGATTCTGCAGCACAAAGCGTGGGATTACAGGCTAAGGAAGGGGCTGGGGGTTAGGAGGGGCACTTTGACTTTGCTGTTTGGCCTTGGGTGAGTCATTTACTGTCAGTGACTCACCGTTCCCCTAGCTGCACGATGGCGATAATAACGGCAATTATTGAATTGCAACAAATCTCCGGTCACCCAGGACTACCTGGATCTCGACAGGCTGTGGGTAGTGCAATGTTAGGACAGAAGCAGAGCTGGAACTTTTATCCCTTTGCTGTAGAAGCTCAGGCCCCACCCCGTTGAGCTGCAGGAGAATCATGGTTAAGGGTGTCGGATCCATGACATGAACTAGGTGAATAACGAGGGGGAAATTACTCCACCAAGAGTAGATTTTGTGAAATTATTCAAGTACAATATTCACTCATTATTCTGCTAGCTCTATGGAATAGGGGGAAACTGTCTAATATATATATATATATATATATATCACAAAAATGGGTCGAATTATTTGATGAATTTTATTTGTCCAGAGTTGCCCATGTTGCATAGTTCTGCTGTTCTGATTCCCTCCAGCAGGGGGTGCCAATCTGTAGCCATAAACACTAGCTAGATCCTGATATTACTGCCTCCCTGGGTCTCCCATAGGGGGGCTGTGTGGATTAATTAGCAACGTGTGTGTGTAGCGCTTTGGAGGTGGAAAGCGCTAGCTGGTAATATTGTTAGCAAAAGAATAAGAAGACAAAGCAAGCAAAATGTTAGACCGTGCAAAGACTGGGATAGACAATAATATGTTTATTTCATGATCCCGTGCTATGTTTTTCTATAGCACCCTTCCCTCAGTCAATTCCCACGATGGCTAGGAAGGGCTTTTTGTGTGACCTTGGGCCAGGCATTCAAGCTCTCTGTGTCTCGCTTCCCAGCCTGGAAAACAGGAATAATATCCTTCCTTTCTCTCACTCTTTGTCTGTCTTGTCTGTTTTGTAAGCTCTTTGGGTCAGGCACTGTCTCTCACCATGGGCTTATCCAGTCCTTGGTATAATAAAGCCCTGATCTCAGCTCCGGCCTGTAGGTGCTATTGTAATACAAATAATAGTACTCACACAGACTCAGTCATGTTTACACAGTGCATTAGTGAGGGGTTCTGTGCACGCCTCAATAGAACCCTGGCGAACTGTTAGCGGAATGTATTACAAAATCCAGCTGGCATCTGCAAAATACATCTTTTAACTCAGACAAATCGCAAGCAATGTTCACCAGAACACCTGAAAGGTGCGTCTGCGACCAAAGGAATCTCTCACTGTCCAATTTCAAATGTCTCCCATCTACCACCGTCAAACTCGGGGAGTTCAAAATAAGTTGTGAGCCATTATTACATAGAATCATAGGACTGGAAGGGACCTCGAGAGGTCATCTAGTCTAGTCCCCTGCCCTCATGGCAGGACTAAGTATTATCTAGACCATCCCTGACAGTTGTTTGCCTAACCTGTTCTTCAAAACCTCCAATGATGGAGATTCCACAACCTCCCTGGGCAATTTATTCCAGTGTTTAACCACCCTGACAGTTAGGAAGTTTTTCCTAATGTCCAACCTAAACCTCCCTTGCTGCAATTTTAGCCCATTGCTTCTTGTCCTATACTCAGAGGTTCAGAAGAACAATTTTTCTCCCTCCTCCTTGTAACAGCCTTTTATGTACTTGAAAACTGTTATCATGTTATCAGGATGGGGGAGGAGTAGCTCAGGGGTTTGAGCATTGACCTGCTAAACCCAGGGTTGTGAGTTCAATCCTTGAGGGGGCCACTTAGGGATCTGGGGCAAAATTGGTCCTGCTAGTGAAGGCAGGAGGCTGGACTCAATGACCCTTTGGGGTCCCTTCCAGCTCTATGAGATAGGTATATCTCCATATATTATTTTATATTATGTCCCCTCTCAATCTTCTCCTCTCCAGACTAAACAAACCCAATGTTTTCAATCTTCCCTCATAGGGAAGAGTGTATATATATTCCCTAGAATGGAAGAGTGTATTATTGTTGCCTCTTTCACTCTTGAAAATGTCTGAACCATCCTGGTATATGATAGCAGATAGCTCAGCAGGTGCTCTCCATGGGCATACACCACCCTGGAACCATCCGCCGGTCGCCATAACCCCAGGTTTTGAATACTGACAATGACAGGGCTGGGAGAGGAGGGAATTGTCTATTAAATAAGGACAGAGTCATAGACTTTAAGGTCAGAAGGGACCATTATGATTGTCTAGTCCAGGGGTCGACAACCTTTCAGAAGTGGTGTGCCGAGTCTTCATTTAGTCACTCTAATTTAAGGTTTCACGTGCCAGTAATACATTTTAACGTTTTTAGAAGGTCTCTTTCTAGAAGTCTATAATATATAACTAAACTATTGTTGTATGTAAAGTAAATAAGGTTTTTTAAATGTTTAAGAAGCTTCATTTAAAATTAAATTAAAATGCAGAGCCCCCCGGACCGGTGGCCAGGACCCGGGCAGTGTGAGTGCCACTGAAAATCAGCTCGCNGGCTACCCCATCATACCATCCCCTCCATAAACTTATCAAGCTTAGTCTTGAAGCCAGATATGTCTTTTGCCCCCACTGCTCCCCTTGGAAGCCTGTTCCAGAACTTCATTCCTCTGATGGTTAGAAACCTTTAAGGTGACCAGACGTCCCACTTTTTTTTTTTTTTTGGCTCAGCTGGGGCAGGACTCGGGCAGGACTCGCTCCGCTTTTTTTTTTTTGCTTAGCCGGCGGGCGCACCCCCCCCCCTCCCCATGTGTCCCAATATTTTCTTCCACTCATCTGGTCACCCTAGAAACCTTTGTCTAATTTCAAGTCTAAACTTCCTGATAGTCAGTTTATATCCATTTGTTCTTGTGTCCACATCGGTACTGAGCTTAAATAATTCCTCTCCCTCCCTGGTATTTATCTCTCTGATATATTTATAGAGAGCAATCATATCTCTCCTCAGCCTTCTTTTGGTTAGGCTAAACAAGCCAAGCTCTTTGAGTCTCCTTTCATAAGACAGGTTTCCATTCCTCGGATCATCCTAGTAGCCTTTCTCTGTACCTGTTCCAGTTTGAATTCATCCTTCTTAAACATGGGAGACCAGAACTGCACACAGTATTGCAGATGAGGTCTCCCCAGTGCCTTGTATAATGGTACTAACACCTCCTTATCTCTACTGGAAATAGGGACAAAGCTCCTTAATTGCTCAGGCAGAGATCGTTCCAGGGAAGGAACAATAGAAAAAAGAAATGTCTCCTTTGGCCAAGAAAGGAAAAAGCTCACTCACACACTGGGCCTCTTTTAAATGAAAGGAGGGTGGATGGGACATTTGTCTTCAGGAGGTGGCTGGGAAGGAGTGGGAAGACTTATTTGAATGCCCCAGGCAACGCTCCAGGGATTTTATAAGACAGACTGATGACCCTTGGAGGACTTGCCCTCCTTTCATAAATCTCCCTTGACTCACCGTAGGGGAGGGGAGATGGGTCTATTCTGTTCGCTTGTTTCAAGGTTACCGAGTTCCCTTTCCCACGTATATTTCTACTCTTACCGTGCTGTGACTTTCTAAGAAAGCCTCCATTGCCATAGGATCAGAGCTGCTCAGAGATTTTCCGACAGAAAAGGCAGCTTCATCGAATTCAAAATGTTTCCCAGGAATGGGACAATTTCAGGCCATCTTTTGACCGCATGGGCCTGGTTTCCTGCCAGCTCGCTTGCCCAGCTCCTTGGACTGCCTCAGAGTCATGACCCCGGAGTTTCCAGGATCCGTGGCTCTGGGGCAGCCAGCCGTGCAGATTCCCCAGGATTGGAGACCCCAGAGTTTCTAGGCTCTCCAAGGTGGAGCCAGGAGCTGCCGATGAGCCAGGAGCCTTGGAGTTTGGAATCCCAGGTAGAATTTCATTTAGACATTTTTGAAATGAAACAATTGGATTGTTTCAAAACAAGTTTTGGCCAGAATTTTCCATCCAGGGGAAATTCCAACATTTCGACTTTTTCTTCTGACATGGAACTTTTTTTTCCTCCAAAATTTCTCGAGAAGGGAAATTCCCACTGTCCACATGTTCTGATCTGAGGATGTGACGATCTTCAGTGCATTTCTCCTCACAACCACCCCTCTGAGTTAGGGCAGTGCTATGATCTCCATTGTACAGGTGGGGAACTAAGGCACAGAGAGACTTGGGCCTAGTCTGCATTTACAGATTAGACCAACCTAGCTATGTCACTCTAAGCCTGAGTGCCGTAGTCAGGGCTAACCATGTAGGCGCGGCTAGATCGACAGACGAATTCTTTCGTTGACCTAGCTACTGCCTCTCGGAGAGGTGGATTACCTACCTCAACGGAAAAGACGCTTCCATCAATATTGGCCATGTCTGCACAGCTGCAGAGCCAAAGCTCAACCCCTGTAGCGTAGCCATGTCCTAAGTGACTTGCTCAAGGTCACATAGGCAGTCTGTGGCAGAGCAGAAACTTGAACACAGCCCTTCTGAGTGCTAGACTAGTGCTCTAACCCCCGGACCCCCCTTCCGGTCTAAGTGTAAGTTAAATGTAACCTACTCTCTTCCCAGCCTACTCCACTCCCACTACCAGCAGTACAGTCAATTTTACACTGCCATTCCACTGAAATCAGTGGGACTTTAGGATGTCCGCAGTGCATTCAACCGTAATCGGCAGGTTAGGAGCAGCCT
The DNA here is from genome assembly GCA_003942145.1 of Platysternon megacephalum. Taxonomy (NCBI): domain Eukaryota; kingdom Metazoa; phylum Chordata; order Testudines; family Platysternidae; genus Platysternon; species Platysternon megacephalum. The sequence continues at coordinate 1,791,353 of QXTE01000189.1, forward strand.
CGGTTTTTGCACGAACACAGAGAGGAAAATGCCATTTGTGTCTCTGGACAGATGTAACAGATGGAATAATGACAGTATCTTGCAAAACTCTGCATGCCTCAACCCGGGGCTGTAGCAGGCCACCACTTCATGCACATTTCCCACTGCATACTTGTTGACAGACCAAGAGCCTGTCCCAGGCGTGATTCGGCAGATCATTTTGAACACCCGATATGTCTGAAACAATTGCAAACAGCTCCCGGATGTGTCATGAGCAGGACAAGAGGTTACATCATCCAGTCAGTTAAATGCTACACACAATTTTCTGGGCTCTGATAACTAATGTGCAGCATGCATAATAGGGATTGTCTTTGGAACAGCATGAATATTAATTGTATTATGGCATCAGCGAGTTACCCCAGCCAAGATCAGGGCCCCATTGTGTATAGTAAGAGATAGTCCTTGGCGTGAAAGTTGAACAGTCTAGATAATAAGAAAAGGAAGAATTATTATCCCCATTTTACAGGTGGGGAACTGATGCCCAATGAAACTAAATGACTTGACCAAGGTCATCCATGGTGTCTGTGGCAGAGTTCCAGTGCAGAGCGCAACTGCAGAGTCACAGTCCAGTGTCTTAACCACTGTTATAAGCAAATGTTATGATATCCCCATCATAGGTCACGAGTAGTGTCTGAACCAGAAACCTTCAGCATCAAAACACAAAGCTGTATCACTTGAGCAGAAGGATTAGCTCCAGTAGTTGAAACCAGTAGTAGGCTGTTAGCCTCTCTGCAGACTAACCACCATAAACACTTTACAAGCAGATCACAAAAGTGTTTCCATCTCTGACATACTTATGGAATAAGAGGAAAATCTAACGCAGTCAGCCTAGACTCAGCTCCCTCCCAGCCCTTGAAGCACTCCTTACCTCCGAGAAATACTAATTTGATCAGCAGTATTAAGCAGATCCTGGACCTCAGCCATCACTTACATAACCAGCCATGGAGCAAACTCTGTCCTCAGCCAGCCAGAAGTATAAATATCTGGCACAGGAAATGAGCTATGGGTCAGTAGACACCCAAAGGTAGAGTCAATCCCTGTTTAAAGATGGATGCATTCCCTCTCCCTTCCTCACTTTATTGGAGTACTTAATAAAATGACCTGCTCAGTGCCTGATCTGGAGAATAAATCCAATTGATGCCTACTAACAAATTTGCTCCTTAAAGGGGACCAGCATTGTGCTGTAATATAAAAAGCTCATCTAATCACTCCATCAGTAATTACAAAGAAGAGTAAATCACTAATTAAAATGTGAAAGTGTCTTACACAGTATATAATAAGGAAGGGTAATTAACAATCAAAAGGGAAGCCTCCGCCTTGGCACTGAGATGCTGTGTGTTAAGATGCAAGAAATAATAATATTCAGGTCTTATACAGCACTTTTAATCCATAGATCTCAGGCACTTTTACCAAGGAAGGCAAATATTATTATCCCCATTTTACAGCAGGGGAAACTAAGGCACGGAGAATTGAAATGGCTTGCCACGGTCACACAGCACATCAGTAGCAGAGCTGAGGCTGTCTAGCTCCTAGGTCACGGTTTGTCCATTGGACCAGACAGCCTCTGCGTTTGAATGCCTGGGGAGGACGCTTTCAGCATTGTAAAGTGATTGCTATTTTTTTTTACGTTTGTGGTTAATTTAGCAGCGACTTAACTGTTACATTTAACCAGTACAGGTCTGTTACATTTAACCAGTACAGGTCTGTCGCATCTTACGCGCATTTAACATGCACGATTTCAGCTTTACACGGTCGGCAAAAAGAAAAAAAAAAGAAAAAGAAAAGAAAAAAAAAGAGAAAAATAACAATGTTAATACTGTTTCTGTAGTGCGGGCGATTCCACCCGCCATTACACTCAATGTAATTTTGACTATACGCGATTTTCGCTTTACGCGCTGACTGCGGAACGTAACCCCAGCGTAAGATGCGACAGACCTGTAAACAACAATAAACCTTCCCTTGCAATGGCTTTGAAAGTGTCCTTCCTTTCTAATGCCGAGATGCATGGCCGACGTGCTGAACTACATCATCAGGCTGTCATGTTCTGATGGAGAAGGCAACAAAATATCAGACTGAGCCAGTAGCGCCCCCCACAGCCCTGGAGTGAGTGAAGCAGCGAGAGACATTTCTTAATGCAAGAGGTGCTGGTTTTGCCCTGCCCTGCTCCTTGTGTTCTCATTTACACTTGTGAAGAGAGAAAGTAAAATGCTGCCCAATGAAAATTCTCCTCTTACTCGCCTGAACGGTAGCATTTGACATGCATTTTGCACTCCTGCTGCATAAGAGTTCGTGAACAGCCCAAGTGGAGAACCAGCTCATTGCGAGAATCAATGACTAGACCTGGTTGGGAACTGGAATTTCCATCCCAGGGGAAATTCTGACATTTTGGGGGCAAAAATCATTCTGAATCAGAACGAAAAGGTAAAATTTTCCATGAAGTGAAAATTTAAAAAAAAACTGATTTGGGACCATTGAAGCATTTCATTTTGTTTAGACTTCTATATTATACGAAAACATTAAATGATGTTACCTAGGTAACATTAACTATAATGCATATCATAGAATATTAAATTAACCATTTGCTATAGCATAGAAGTCTAAACAAAATGAATCAAAATGACAAAGCCAAAGCGAAACATTTAGACAGTGTCGAAACTAAATATTTTGACTTTGGCCTATCAGAAATTCATCTAAATTGACATGTTCCCGTGATACATTTCAATTTCAATTAGACTGAATTTTTCAATGGAAAACTGTCCATCACAAAATGATTGATCAGGTCGGATGATGACTATGTAGAGTCTTACCATTAGAGACAGAGCGAGAGATGTCCTATGACATGTAACGTAATCACTGCAGGTTTCCTTTAAAATGACTAGCCCATGCTCGCAGAGTGAATGAGTGGTGGAGCAGAGGCTGGAGTACTTGACTTCTCATCCTGTGGTTTTCCTAGGACAGCGCTTCTCAAACTGTGGGCCGGGACCGCAAAGTGGGGTCGCCAGGGCTGGTGTTAGACTGGCCAAATGGGGTCGCCAGGGCTGGTGTTAGACTGGCCAAAGCCCACACCGCCTGGGCTCAGGCTTTGGCTTCCGCCCAGGGTGGTGGGGCTCAGGTTACAGGCCCCATGCCTGGGGATGAAGCCCTTTGGCTTCAGTTTGGCCCCCCCGCCTGGAGCGACGGGGCTCGGGTGGGCTCACGCTTCAGTTCCCCCTCCTGGGGTCGTGTAGTAATTTTTGTTGTCAGAAGAGGGTCGCAGTGCAATGAAGTTTGAGAACCCCTGGCCTAGGCCATACATGTATTAACTTCAGTGACTTAAGACCAATGAAAATCACCCCATCTCACGCATATAGCAAGGTGTTGCCGATCCAGAGTCCACGGATACTGATTGAAGACCTCTCTGGTAGGTTGCCAGTGGCTTTTTCTGGCTTTGGACAAAAGAAAGTCTAGCACAGAACCACACTGGCAACAGAGAGAAGCCACCCCCTTAGACCAAGAAGGCGTGGGCTGCATTGCAGAGCTCCACGGGTAGCACTGGCCCCGCGGACAGGAGTATCGCTGCCTCTGGTCGAACCGGCACCGTGGAAGAGCCCGAGTGACCGGTCTGTGACCGCAGGGTCTCCTCTCTGGAGTTGCCCTGCTGGTGAATGCGTGATATTTTTTCCCTGTTCTCTTTGTTCCAGCTGATGCAGCAGCAGGCGGCTATCATGGCATCCGTGGCACAAGGGGGCTACCTGAATCCCATGGCCGCCTTCGCCGCAGCCCAGATGCAGCAGATGGCTGCGCTGAACATGAATGGCCTGGCTGCTGCTCCCATGACGCCAACCTCAGGTAAGGAGCCCGCAGGGCAGCAAGGAGGAGTCGGATGCAGCGGGCTAGGGAGGGAGTTTCCCAGGCAGAGGTAGCTGTGCTAGAGAGCAGAGAAAGGCGGGGATGTCACAGGGGGTGCCCAGAGGGTAGCAGGAAAACACAGAAAGGCATTCTTCATGGAAAGGCCTGATTGTCCTGTCATCTGCAGGGAGTCAGCCCGCTCTGAGGGCAGTGAGGGGGAGCCCGGGTGAGATTGGGTGGCAGAGCTCCCAGATCTGGAGTCGCAGTCAATTCCGAACTTGCCCAAAGTTTTGCACACCCTCTCGTGCCGTGTTCCAGTCTGAGACAGTCTAGAGAGAGACCGGGGCCCTGGTGTTCGGTTCTGGAGCTGAACCAATCCAGGGGGCTTCGGTTTGAGGCCCTTCTCTGCCCGCAAAGTCCACGCCATCCTTTGTCGTGCCGTAGGCAAGGAGCCATCCTCTTGCTCCCCCGAAGCCGCAGCTTCTCTTTTAAGATGTCAGGGAAGAGCTACAGCAGGAACCTTGCTAGCGGTGACTGCTGGAAACACAGCAGGATGGGTTTGGCCTGGCCTAGCGAAAACCATAAGCACTGCCAGCACGTGGGGTAGACTGGGGCAAACCAGAGAAAACACCCCCCTGTACCCCACATCCCCTGCTCCTCTATGCTCCAGGAGAACAGATGAGTGGAAAAATATGCCAGAGGGTGGCACTGATTTGCAGGGGCGGCCTGACAACAAAGGGGACAGCACCGCAAGGAAGCATGATCTTCCACACCAGCAGGATAGCTTCAAGCAGAACCTGTAGCAGCAGGCACCTCGGCCCCCAGCACCTCACCCGCACCCCTCTGTGGGGTTTTTTGATACCCTGGCCTTAATGGTGAGGGCCACCGTTTTTCAAAGAAAAGCCTTGAATGCAGCAGGCCGGATCCTGAGCAGCACTGAGCCCTTTTCATTTCCCGTTGACGTTAGCAGGCGCTGCGGGTGGTCAGTGCCTCTCGGAGGCAGGTCGCTTGTTTAGGTGGGCGTAGATGCCTGTAGCTGAGCTTGACAATATCGGCCTAAATATGGCCTTTCTGTGCCTCGGTTCCCCGGTAGTGTGAATGGGGATAAGACTCGGTGTGGCTTGCCGGGGGCGTTGCGAGTCTGGATGTGTGTTTGTAAAGGGCATCGGGGGAGAGATGCTAATGGTAGCACAGTGTGATAGGGCAAAGGAAGAAAGGGAGGAGATCGAAGAACAAAGAACTGGCCGCTACTGTCCATTTCAGAGCAGGGGCCAGACTGGAGCAGGAGGGAGGGGCCTGGCCAAAGGCAGAGAGGCCAGGTGACATCATCACAAAATAATAACTGCTGCGGTGACGTCAGACCGGGAGACGTGCAGGTTACAGCCACGAGGCAGGGTTATCAGGGAGGAACTGGGAACAAACGATGCTCAGTAGGGAGCTCACGGGGGGCAGAGTTCCTGCCGTAGGCATGTCTGTTATTTGGCGGATCACTGGGCTGTGGGAGTGCAAGGCTCTCCCGGCCTTCAGCTCACACACGTTTTAACAAAGAGCTTTCCTGCCCCAGGCCCTTCGGCCAGCAACATTACACTGAAGCACTGCTGGCTGCCCAGCAAAGAGAACGAGAGCTCTCTGGCTCCGGGGAACCAGCCAAGTGCTGGGAGACGTGTAAGGAGGGGTGGTGAGCAGGAAGGGGAGATGATGGGCATGAGCCACTTGGTGTTGAGTGCAGCTGCCTTATTTAGAGGGCGTTGGGGAATACGTGTAAAATTTGGATCTAGATTTCACACACTCAGTGGTGTGAGACTGCTCCCCTGCGGAGGTTGGTGAGGCTCATCTCTGGTCAAACTTTTCCCGTTTAAAGTGCTGAGCAAATATCAGTCAATCGTGGAAGGGAGGGGAAACTGAGGCAGGGGGATTAAGGAGGTATATGGAGGCGTTCAGCTGCTGCCCATGTTGAGTGGGGAGTGTGCAGGGATGCAGCTGCAGAGGGCTGCTACCTAGCAGGAAGTCTGGCTAAGGCAGTCACCGTTCTTCTGAGAAGCACATGGCAGAGCAGCCTGGAGGCTGTTCTAAGTTACACCTGCAGCAAGTACAACAGCGGAGGATTGCGAGGGCACAGTGGAATCCCAGCCATGACCCCTCTTTTCTTGGCCACATCGCATATGATACTTATACCCACTCTGTATCATCAGAGAATCTAGACATCAGATAGATGTGAGATATAGGTGTATGGATGGTCCATGGGAAGCCAGTGGAGAGTTATTCACACTCCCTTTCCATGGCCCAATGACTATTCATTGTCATCCATAGTGGCAAGTCATAGTCATTCATGATGACAGTGAATAGCCATTGAGTCCAGGGAAAAGGGTGAGAATGACTCTATAGCCTAGTGGTTAGGACACTCCCTTGAAGGGAATGGTTTGAGTTCAAGTCCCTGCCCCAATGACTTATTATACAAAGTGGAACAACTTTAACAGGAGACCCTGGGATATGCAGCTATGGGTTTTCACATCGCCCAGAGTGTAGGGCATGCTCCTACAATGTGGGAGACCCACATTAGAATCCCTTCTCTACATCAGGTAGAGGGGAGATTTGAACTCAGATCTCCCAGATGAGTGCCTACCCAGTGGGCTAACGCTCCGAAGGGCGATGGCGTCACCATCACCACTGGTTGGTTTGTGAAGCTAGCCATCCTTTGCTTTTGTCACATTGCCTGAAATCAAAATGACATTTATAAAGTCGAGTCAACATAAAACCTTTCGTTTCAACCTGACCCAGACTTTCTTTTTTTTTTTACTTTGCCATTTGATGAAAATTTTCAAAAATTTTCATGTTTGTTTCAACCCCCAAAATGGATTTTTTTTTTAAGTTGGAATTGCCAGTGAACCAACAAATCTATTATTCACCCAACTCCATTCGACAGGACCTACCATGTTCCCAGCAATACCATGTGTGCACTTGTTAAGCCCATTCTTGCATCTTTTTTAATTTGACTTCACAATCATCCTCTTCATTTTTTTAAATGTCCCATGAACCTGGCTCCAACCTATCTTCCAGAGTTTGGGCTGAATTAGGAGGTGTGTGAACTGCATTTGAGGGAGGGGGGCTGCAAAAAGGTGTCAGGTAGGGCTTGTCTACACGGTGGTTTTAAGTCAGATTGAGTTAATCTGGTTTGAACATGCTTGCATGCACACAACCCAACCCACCACTGTGCACTAACTCCACATTTATCAGGAACGCAGGACGCCTCTTTTAGACTCACTTCTGAATCTGGCGTTTTGCCTCTGCTCACCACTCTGCCACCTCAACTGGCTTTTCCTTTGTCCTCTCATCACACTGAGAGTCTTGCGGGCGTGACAACCTTTACCTTTGCAGCTCCTGCCCCTGTGTATCTTTCTTCACCATCTCATGTCTTGTCGAGTCTCCATCTCATGTCAGGGCTCGTCTCTTATTCGCACTAGCCATAGACCTCTCCTCTCTTATTGGCCTTATGAGAGAATGTCTTCATTTTCTTTTTATCACTTGCACGACCACTTCTCAGCATTCCACACCAGGAGTCCGTCCTCAGCTGGTGTAAATCAGCATAACTCCAGTGACTCTGCCAACTGACACCAGCTGAGGATCAGACCCCATATATTGGCCACTTCCTGTAACGGTAACACACTACAGCACTTGAGGACCATTTGCTCCATATAAAAGGAATCTGTGCACTGTTGATGTGTCGGTTCTTGCGGTGCTGGTTCTGGAGAGCTCCATGGAAACTCTGCCCTGCTAGGATGCCGAAGTAAAACTTCCAGGGCAACTCGCATAACTCAAGGAGCAGCTCTCCTTGTTTGTGTTGCTGATCTCTCCTAGTTCATATCGTCCCCACCACTGCTCAGCAACTTCTTTTCCCATCTGGCACCAAAATCCCCTGCAACCAGCAGCACAGCACAGCATCTTGGCACCATATCAAGGAGTTTCCTTCAAAGACTGGAGACATTTGCCTTTGCCAGCATTGTCTCACAGCGGGGGAGGGGGGCAGATATACTTCCCTGAGGTCTCCAGCAGGAGGGTGCACAGACCAGATCCTGAAATCAGAAGGTGTTTGCAGGGCCTGGCACAGTGTCTGGAAGGGATCCTGTGAGTCAGCAAGTCCAGCCAACCCTATCACATAATGCCATTCATAAAGTTACCAAGCTCCAGCTTAAAACCAGTTAGGTTGTTTGCCTCCACTCGGGGGCAGCTCTAGCTTTTTGGCCGCCCCAAGCACGGCAGGCAGGCTGCCTTCGGCGGCATGCCTGCGGGAGGTCCCCGGTCCCGCGGATTCGGCGGCGTGCCTGCGGGAGGTCCCCGGTCCCGCGGATTCGGCGGCGTGCCTGCGGAAGGTCCCCGGTCCCGCGGATTCGGCGGCGTGCCTGCGGGAGGTCCCCAGTCCCGTGGATTCGGCGGCGTGCCTGCGGGAGGTCCCCGGTCCCGCGGATTCGGCGGCGTGCCTGCGGGAGGTCCCCGGTCCCGCGGATTCGGCGGCGTGCCTGCGGGAGGTCCCCGGTCCCGCGGATTCGGCGGCGTGCCTGCGGGAGGTCCCCGGTCCCGCGGATTCGGCGGCGTGCCTGCGGGAGGTCCCCGGTCCCGCGGATTCGGCGGCGTGCCTGCGGGAGGTCCCCGGTCCCGCGGATTCGGCGGCGTGCCTGCGGGAGGTCCCCGGTCCCGCGGATTCGGCGGCGTGCCTGCGGGAGGTCCCCGGTCCCGCGGATTCGGCGGCGTGCCTGCGGGAGGTCCCCGGTCCCGCGGATTCGGCGGCGTGCCTGCGGGAGGTCCCCGGTCCCGCGGATTCGGCGGCGTGCCTGCGGGAGGTCCCCGGTCCCGCGGATTCGGCGGCGTGCCTGCGGGAGGTCCCCGGTCCCGCGGATTCGGCGGCGTGCCTGCGGGAGGTCCCCGGTCCCGCGGATTCGGCGGCGTGCCTGCGGGAGGTCCCCGGTCCCGCGGATTCGGCGGCGTGCCTGCGGGAGGTCCCCGGTCCCGCGGATTCGGCGGCGTGCCTGCGGGAGGTCCCCGGTCCCGCGGATTCGGCGGCGTGCCTGCGGGAGGTCCCCGGTCCCGCGGATTCGGCGGCGTGCCTGCGGGAGGTCCCCGGTCCCGCGGATTCGGCGGNTGAATAAAATTGAATCAAAACTTTTTTTTTTTCATTTTGATGAAAAATTTGATAATTCTGAACTCTACCCTGGTGTAGAGGAGGGATTGTCTAGTGGCTAGGGCACTACCCTAGGACTTGAGAGACCAGGGTCCAATTCCTTGCTCTACCACAGGCTTCCTGTGTCAACTTGGTCGAGTCACTTAGTCTCTCTGTGCCTCAGTTTCCAATCTGTACTATGGTCACACTAGCACTGTCCTCCTGTTAGGTGTATTGTGAGGGAAAAATACATTAAAGATTGAGAGGTGCTCAGATACTATGGTAATGGCAGCCAGATAAGTATCTTGATAGACCCAAAAAAATGCTCAGAGATTTTCATATAATTTGAAAAGCCACTTTTAAATGTAAACTTTTGACCATCTGCAGTTATAACAGGACTAGCCAGAGGCACCTTAGCTTATTAGATCCTCTGGTTCATGGGGGCATCATCCTTGGATAGCATTTACTCTGCCAGCTCTGTCATACCAGCCTAGTGTACCCACAGCAATCACGGTCTTGGGAGCATGAGGTCTGACTTGTTCCCTGAGAGCTCCAACTCTTATTAGCAAAAGTGCCTTATGTTTTCAAAGGTACCGACGCCCTTCAGCTCCCATTGACTTCAGTGGGAACAGCAGGTGCTGTTTGAAATCCGGGCCGAAGCACAATATCGGTTTAATGTTCTCCATAGTTCTCCTGAGGGGGTGGGCGATGGGGACAGGTGGAAGGAGGTGAGACAATGAATGCACTGTTGTCTGGTGTCCTGCATCTGGCCTGCCTAGTTTTGCTCATGGCCAAAGTACACAGAGCACTCCCCAAGAGAGGGAATCTCGGCCTGTGAATTGTGGTGGCCAAGAGGGTTGAGAGCTTCCTTCCATTTCCAGTAACTCAGACACCAGGAGTGCCCTGTAAACCATTGTACCGATTCCCCCAGAGTCATCACCAAGGCACCAAGCAACCCAGCACTGCCCTGAAAGCGCCGCACAAAGGATTCTGGGATGCGCCCAGTTCTGAATGACCGATTGGCACTGGAAAGGCTGGGAAGCCCTGCCATGATCTATGACAGTCTCACTGTGTGAATGCAAAGGAAAAGCAGTAAAGCTGGGGCTGCCGGTGGGCGAGCTAGGGTTGAGAATGACATGGGGTGACAAGGCCCTGACCCGGCCTCGAAGCAGCAACCGGTCACAGGGTGAACTGGCCCTTCAAGAGACACGAGGGCTCAGCTGCACCTGTGCCAGTTTTGGCCTGCCTCTCCCAATGGAGGCAATGAGCAACGTCACCTAATGAGGAGTCAAGAGAGGCAGCTGGAGGCTGATGGTGGTTGGTGAGTCTGTGCCCACTTCCTGGCTGGAGCAGGAAGGGGAATGCTGTTTAAGAGCTAAGCTAGGGTGTGCTGTCTTGGAAGAAGTGCGGTGGCAGGGAGAAGACAAGACACCCCAGAAGGGTTGACCTTTGGGGCTTAGCGAAGAGCTAAGCCGCCTTAGCATTTGTCTGCCGAACTCCCTGGGCCTGTGAGAACCCACTGGCTCACACAAGCCCTAACATCTCCTTGCAGCTGCAGCTGGGGACAATGTCAGCGGTTATTGATTCAGTCAAGGGCCTTCTTACCTATCTCTCCCCTTGCTTCTCTTGTTATAGAAAAAAAAAAATCTCATTCCAAGCTGTCTTACAGAAAGCCAAGGAAACGCTTGACTTGGAAATCTTACCCCATACATTTCAAAATATGTGTTTACCCAATGGTAAATATATAAACAACGAGTCGATGGAGCTACTGCAAAACCAAATAGAAAAGTGGCTTAATTATATCTGCACCCTTTAAACCCGCTGCTGACAAGATTATCATATTTGCATTAGCTAGATTTGTTTTGTGTTGGTGGGAGCGGAGAGAGCGTCAGACAGCAAACGCCTGGAATTCAAATGCTCTCAGGGCCTGAAAAGCACTGAATCCATCCAGTGTGGTGCTTGGTGGCCCTGACACAAAAGAACACAAGCTCTTTTGCATATAAATAAGGCTTGAAAATGAATGAGTTCTGCAACTTAGTTGTGTAAATACCAATATAACAGCCAAATGCTTTGGCTGCCATGATATACAGTGTCTGAAATATATCCCTGCACCACTTCTGTGCAAGCATCTGTAATACTGTATACCCTTGGGAAGACATTTCCAACTCTAGGGCCTAGTCCACTATGGTGTTACTCCAATTTCACATTGATTATGTATCTCCATTCATGAAAACCCTATACAGCCATTCATAGAATCATAGAAATGTAGGGCTGGAAGGGACCTCAAGAGGTCATCAAGTCCAGCCCCTTGTGCTGAGGCAAGACCAAGTAAACCTAGACCATCCCATGAAAATATCCATTCATGAATAGCCAATTAATATTCATTTATGACAAGCCTAGCTTTGGAAATGTCCCCACCCAGTAACACAGCACTGCATAACAGGCACAAAACTTGCTAGGAAGAAATGTAGAGGATGACTTTCACATCCAAGCCACCACACCGAGGAGGTACTGCAGACCCCACATGCGTTATCGGTGTGGCTGCTGTTATTAGGAGAAGAATGGGAATTCTGCTTCAGGGAGGATTTTGAAATTATAACATTTTATTTTCTTTCTGATTTGAAACAACCCCTCCCATCCCACCCGCAAATTTTGAAACAGAAACCTGGAGAAAAATGGTTTTGAAAACCCGAAAGATTTCATTTTGATAAATTCTAAGCAAAATTCTACCGGGTGGGCTAATGGGGAGCTGGTTTTCCAGGCTATAGGCAGCCCGGGGAACGGTTGTATCAATTTAGATGGAATAAATTGGCCCAGAGACTCAAAGGTGTTAACATGACTCTGAAGCTGTCCAACATTAAGTAGTTTTAAACAAGATTTGGGGTTTGGTACACAAAGACCTCAGCCTGCTTAGTACTATGGCAAACACATCATTAAACAGCCTTTTAACTTTTTCTTAAAGATACAGAAAAGAAGGGGAAACAGTTAATGCATTTGAAATATAAAGCATTAAGTAAGGCTTTCTTTTTAACATCATCCCTTGTTCCCTTTCTCTTTAGCCGGAGAGAGTCTATAAAGGCAAAAACTCTTGCTTGACAGTCTGTTAGATGTTTGCAGCGTTGTTGTAGCCGTGTTGGTCCCAGGATATTAGAGAGACAAGGTGGGTGAGGTAATATCTTTCGTTGGACCAACTTCTGTTGGTGAAAGAGAGAAGCTTTTGAGCTACACAGAGACCTGCTCGAAAGCTTGTCTCTTTCATCAACAGAAGTTGGTCCAATAAAAGATATCACCTCCCCCACCTTGTCTGTCTCATCTCTTAAGAGGATAATACCTGTCCTTTTTGGCAAAAAGAGAAAAAGTTAGTTGAGATGGGCTGGAGCTATGTTGTAACTGCCGCTGTTCAATCCCGTTTCCAAGAAGACAAAGCAAGACAAACGCACACAAAAGGGGAAAGAAGAGAACAGCAAAGATAGAAAATGCACCTTCTGTCTCTGGTGTTGGCTTTCATTTGCAACCTCACTGCTGGAAAACACAGGCACACCACATGGTCTTATCAGCCACTCAGAGTCCTGGCAAACTTGTACCGGCAGCAGGCTTAGGGAATTGCATTTAACTTCCTCTTTCTGGTCACAGGCTTACAGCAGGGTTGCAAAATCTACAGTCTTGACCAGCTAAGCCAGATTCTTATTAGCGAGAGGGCAAAAGGAGGCTAGGAAAGAGAAGAAATAAGGAAAACGACACACGGGAAGTGGGGGTGAGAAAGTCTCACGTACCAGGTGGTGTTTGGGAATCAGCTGGAGCCGGTGGAGGTGGTGATACCATCTGGTGATGATACCCTCTCTCTGGCCTGGTCTGGTCAGGTCCATTTTCAGGATTAGGATGAAGAAGGACGGGGGTCCCAGGAGACGGTAGGGATGGCAGCCAGAACATTTCTGACCAGCTCTAATTATCATAATTTATCTGCATTATGGTAGCCCTTAGACTTCCCAACTGAGCTCAAGGTCCCATTGTTCTAGGCGCTGTGTAGACACATAGTCCCGACCCCACACAGGTTGCTGTCTGAATAGGCAAGACAGACAAAGGCTGGGAGGGAAAACAGAGACGTACATCTATCCATCTACTGCCATATGTCCCCCTCCATCTAGTTTTCTGTCTGTCAATGGTACTGCTAATGTGGCTACTGTAACCCACGCACCTCCTGGGTGTGGTGCTCTGGCCCCTCGAATGGCACCAAGACCACTTAGAGAGAGATTAATGAGTCTGCTACAGCTTTAGTTAACAGCCATGTGGCTTTTAGCTCATGCAGTAGAGGCTCATGCATTGAGATCCTAGGTTCAATCCCACCCACCGACAACTGGGGTCTGTCAGTGTTACACTAGCATGGTAGATAACTAGGTAGCAGTGCTCCATCTTGATCCTAGTGGCCTTAGACTTACAGGCCACACCTTGATCACCCTGCTGTATAGAATTTGCCATTTATTCCTCCCCGCCCCCCGCCCCCAACCTTTCTACTGTTTGCTCTATGTGAGTTTTGTGTCTCTCATATCATCTGCATAATCTCATTAAAATATTTCCAAATATAGGACCAAATCCTCAGCTGGTGTAAAGTGATTTCCTTCCACTCACTTCAGCGGCACTACGCTGACTTACTCCAGCTCGGGATCTGGCCCCTCTGGGTTTATGCAAAGGAAAATTAAAGAATTGAGGGGAATAAACCTCAAAAAAAAAATCCTCACTGCAATTTTAAGTAAAGAAATCACATTTCCTATGCAAATAGAGGAGAGATCAGGAAAAGCGACTGAAATGCTAACTAGGCTCTGTGACATTCAGACTGATGATGTGTGCAAAGAGTATTGCCCTTGGACCTCAGGATGTCACCTCTTGTTCCCTGTGCCCCACACACTGCATAGAGGGAATTTCTTCAGGCCAGCGACATCTGAAGCAAACGGGAAGAAGCAACGTGTCTGTTCTGGGCAGCGGGAAGGCACTGAAATAGCATCCACTATGATATAGTGAAAGCGGAGTGTCTGTGTAACCTTTGGGTGGGCTAGAGTTCACTTCGTTTCCCATCTCCAGTGCCTTTAAAAAAAAACCCAACTCCCATAGAAAGTCGCTGCAGACCCAGAGTTGAGTCTCTACGGATTTTCAGCAAGGATTGCACAGAGTCAGCCTCTCCACATTCAAGTCCCAGAAGGAACTAAAGACATGAATTTAATTAAATAACTTTATAAAATCTTACGATAAAGAAACAAATAATCATCTAATTTTTACAGCATGACATGACTATTTTATAACCCACAGACATTACCTTCACAGTTATAAACATAAATAAAGGAAACAAATTAAAATCTGAACAGTTCAGTCCCCACAGAAATACAATAAGAAGAAATGGAGAGTTCCCAAAAGCTTAGATTTTGTCGTCTCAGTTAGAGTCTTTGATCACCAAATCTATGCACTCTGCTGAGTCTAAAACAACATCTTCCCTCCACTTGCTTGTAGGAATCTTCAGTTGAAATTCATGCAGACTCTTCCTCTGCTGAAATCACTGCTAGCCAGCCAGCTAACTGATTAACCAATCACTCTTGCCCCGGGAAATATTTTGAAAATACCTGCCACCCAGACAAGCTGATCCCTTCCAAAAGCAAAAAGAAAATTGCTTTTCAGAAATATTTGTAATGAGCCACCTCTGGCAGGGGTGCGATAGAGGGTGTCTCTGTCAGAAGCAGGGAGCCCACCCCAACTTTCACCACACTTTGGAGGTGGAATTGTACCTAAGGTCTCCTGAGAACATGCAAGGAGCCTCCGTCAGAGTATGGCTGCTGGGTGGATGGTTATCACTTAGCTAGGTATTGCTATTGGAGATCAGCTTCCCAGAGGCAGGGTTCTCTAGTGATTATGGCACTGGATTGCAGCTCTGGGGAGATGAGTGCTGCATGACCGTGGGCAAGTCTCTCCGTGCCTCAGTTTCCCCTCTCACCCCTTGTCTATTTATTTTGTAAAATCTTCGGGTCTTCTTACTATGTATCTATGCAGTGACTAGCACCACCGGGCCCTGGTCTCAGATGAGACCTCAAAGCATTGCCTTAATAAAATAACATGATAATAAATTCAGACGTGATGTGTGAGGCAGAGGGAACTAGACTCAATTATGCTCTCTTAGCCCTACTTATTCCCACCTACTGCTGTGTAAGAATGTCTACACTGGTGCAAATTACAGGTGGAGGGGTGAATGGCACATTAAGTGAGTATGCAGTATAGCAGTAGCCATGTCAATCCCAGGATATTAGAAAGACAAGGTGGGTGAGGGAACATCTTTCATTGGACCAACTTCCGTTGGTGAAAATAACGAGGAGTCCTTGTGGCACCTTAGAGACTAACACATTTATCTGGGCATAAGCTTTCATGGGCTAGAACCCACTTCATTGGATGCATGAAGTGAAAAATACAGGAGCAGGTATAAATACATGAAAGGACGGGGGTTGCTTTACCAAGTGTGAGGTCAGTCTAACAAGATAAATCAATTAACAGCAGGATACCAAGGGAGGAAAAATAACTTTTGAAGTGGTAAGAGAGTGGCCCATTACAGACAGTTGACAAGAAGGTGTGAGTAACAGTAGGGAGAAATTAGTATTGGGGAAATTAAGTTTAGGTTTTGTAATGACCCAACCACTCCCAGTCTTTATTCAGGCCTAATCTGATGGTATCCAGTTTGCAAATTAATTCCAGTTCTGCAGCTTCACGTTGGAGTCTGTCATTGAGTGACCAGAGAGATTGAAGTGTTCTCCTACTGGTTTTTGAATGTTATGATTCCTGATGTCAGATTTGTGTCCATTTATTCTTTTATGTAGAGACTGTCTGGTTTGGCCAATGTACATAAGAGCGAGACAAGCTTTCAAGCCACACAGAGCTCTTTTTCAGAGGTAAAAGATATTACCTCACCCACCTGGTCACATTGAGTGGGTGTGAGTCTTGCTAAGTCTGGAAGGCGTCTGCTGGAGTAATTTACATGTTGGGGGGGAGGTGGAGGCTGCTGAAATTTAAACTCCCCCTGGACTTCCTTAGGTCCTGTCTCCATTAGCAAAACTTAATCTGGTGCAAATACACTGATGCACTGATGTCAAGAAGAGATGAGAACCACGCATCTTATTCTGTTAAATTACGAGATTAAATCTTAGCAGTGTTGAATTTGTTTTACATAGGTGCCGCATACTCACATTGGGCTCATCACTGGTACACCTATTTCTCTAATGTAGGCAACACGCAAGACTCACCCCTGAATTTAGCCATTGGTCTGTCTGCCTCTCTCAGTGCAGCCAGAACTGCAAGGTGCAGGGCAGGGTTGGGTGAAACTGCACCAATGAAACGCTGTCCTTGTGGGGGTAACTGTTATAATGCTACAAACTGTAGCTGTTCTTTTTTCCTTCTTGGACTAGCCATCTACTCAGCATATTCTGAAACTGGAGAGCCTACTAATTCAGAGGCAGGTCATGTGATAGCCATGCCCGTAGGCCGGTCATTGGATTCAATAAGATCAGAAGGCTGACATCTCCAAGACTAAAACCAAAATGACATGAGATGCTCTATGAAGGTGGGACTCAGAATTCTCCTCTGAGGCCAAACAATGGTTAGAAAACAAATGCCTTGATGGTTTGCCAATAAATTAGGCCAGACCTTCGCATCATTGGAGTGATGCCAGTTGACACCAGCTGAGGATCTAGTTTAAAGGTTGTGATCGCTGGAGGAAAAGCCCACTCCTGGGGTTAGACAAGCTCGGGCAAACCCTTCTCATGTTAAGCGCTCCCCAACGGGAGCAACTGTTGCACAGTCTTACCCGTGATGGTGCAAACTGTCCGTTGCATAGTGAGATGGTTTTGCCCTTTATTCATTTTGTTATCTATAGGCGTCCCTCTGGTGTTCAGTATCAGAGGGGTAGCCGTGTTAGTCTGGATCTGTAAAAGCAGCAAAGAATCCTGTGGCACCTTATAGACTAACAGGTTTTGCAGCATGAGCTTTCGTGGGTGAATACCCACTTCTTCGGATGCAAGTGTTCGTCACCGTAGTATCCGGGTTTGCTGTGTGTGGTCACCACCTGTGGAATTCATCATCCTAAGGCTGTTTTTTTTCCCCCTCTGTTTACTTCCTTCCTGTAGGTGGGAGCACACCTCCTGGCATCACTGCACCGGCTGTGCCTAGCATCCCGTCCCCAATCGGGGTGAATGGTTTCACAGGCCTCCCACCGCAGGCTAATGGGCAGCCCACCGCAGAAGCTGTGTTCGCTAATGGCATCCACCCTTACCCAGGTAAGCCAAACCATCCCGATTCTCAGACCCAGTTGGTTTCCATCCTATTAAGACGGTCCAGTCCTGAGAACTTTATCTGATACGTCCTCTCTCTCTGAGCGACGATTTCCTGCTCCCGTGTGTTTCTCTCTGCCATGGGAGCTACCTTGTAGCTGGACACTAAAGTCAGGAGATCTTACCTGGTAAGCCGGCCCCAGGCACATGTGTCCACCCTGCACATACATGCGGCCAGGTCAGGCTGAAACCAACATGGTGCATGTGTGGTCCTTCTCCCAGGTGTACCAAAAGGGGGCTTGTTCCTGGCTGATCTTGTAGGAGCTCAGCTGAAGGTCATCAGCTACGTCTCTTGCCGCCCACACTTCCGGATCTCCTCCCTGAATGCAGTTATGGGCAGAAGAGTGAGTGTGGGAGTCTGTCTTGATGGGATGGGATGGGACTGGCACTCAGCTAGCCTGCCCTGTCCATCTCATGTTGCAACCCATGTGCTGTAGCAGTGGCCTACACAAGGCCTTTCACTCGGTGGATCGGTGCCGTTCACTGACCCACTGGCCGTATCCCTGCTCAACTCACTTAACAGCCCTGGAGACTGAAATCCTTTATGTAGCCACAGAACAGGTCCAGCTCCACACCACAAATATGGCTCAACCCTGCACTGGAGAGACCGCCTCTAGGGTTGAGGCATTAGACCAGTTTCCACAGGCATTCAGCATGTGGCCTGTTTGCTATGGCTGACACAAAGGGCGCCAGTTGTGAGGTGGTGTTTTATTAGGCACATCCAAGCCAAGGATGCAGCAACATCTCATGGGACCCACCTGTGCACCTAGGTTTCTCTGAGGTGCGGTTATCTCACCATAACCATCCATCCGTCTTCAAGCTGCATGTTTGATGGGACGGCATTTCTTGCCGTTTTATACACAATAAAAAAAATGATTTAAATAAATGTTACTAATTAACGCTAACCACCAGCTGGTGTAGGAATGTTTTACCCTGGAGCATGTGGCGATTAATCTAGCCCGTTAGAAAGTTGAACACTGAGTCAGTACTTCAGCCAATGAGCTTGCCTCATGCGACGCAAAAAGCACTCCTTCCATTTCAGCGATTCCCTTGGACTAGGTGAGCTTATCCTTGCTGGGAACTTTACTGATGTGCTGGAGGGAGAAGAAGTCTTAGGTGATAGAAGCAGAGCTGAGCAAGTAATCAGTTATTTCAGTTCGGTGGCTGAACTGAAAAATCCAAAAAATGTTTTTATTTGGGGTCAAATGAAAATGTTTGAGGCTTTGTTTTGTTCCTTTTTCTGCTTTTTCTATCACTCTCTCTCTCTCTCTCTCTCACACACACACACCCACACACACCCTTTTTGTTGTTGTGTTTTGGCTTTCTTAAATCCAGCTAAATTTCAAAACAAAATGTCACTTTGAAATAGTTTGGTGAGGTGATCCAGCTATCTAACTGCTCATTTTAGCTAGTCTGTGTATGTATGCAGTCCCGTCACCGTCGTGTTTGGAGCAGTGGAAACCTTTCTGTACGCACGTACATGAAATCTGTCTGCCTCCAGATCTCGTTCCCAACTCCAGGCTCAGCCCAAGCCCCAGGAAAGGTTCTAAAGGTTCCCAAGCTCGGTTATGGTTTTGGTGTGAGACTGGGTAAAAGTTGGTGGCCTCTGTCCAATTTTGTGTAAGTCTGGGGGCTTATTCAAACCCTCAAACTGAAGCTCCAGGTATGTGAATCCAGGCAAAGGGAATGTTTGCACAAACACCTAAGATCTGAGGCAGCGCATAACACTCACTTTTAGTTACGATTCCTGGTAGTACTGGGTGGAAATCACCTTAGTTTAACTTCAATAATTGGACTAATGATTTTATTAGGCCTTTATGAGTTATTAATACTAAGGGGTCCAATCCTACCTCCATTCCCCATGTTAGTCCAACTGGACTAACAAGGAAGGTTTTCAGGATCAGGCCCTTGTGGTCAACCCTGGCAGCACTGCTTCAGGGCGGGTTTTTATTCCCTGATAAGAATTCCTTTCAAATCAGAATCTTTACTGCTTGCCTAGCCCAGGCCTCTGGCTACTTAGAGAAATAGATTTCTAATTGATTTTACCTGGGAAAACCCAGGGCTTACATTAAGGGGAAATAGTTTTCTGAAACTCAACCAAGTTTCACAAAATCCGAAGCTTAAAGTTAGATCTGGTCAGCAATTTTTCGACAAAATGTTTTGCATCAGAAAACGCCCATTTATCAAAACCGAAACGTTTCACAGAAACATATCAGTGTCCATGAAACTTTAATTGGGAAGGATTTCTCAGCTCCAGGATGGAATTTCTGGTCAACTCAGGAGACAGCGAGCAAGAGAGAGTTATTTTTTGTTTGTTTGTTTGATTTTTACTAAAATATTTCAAAAGGTCTCAGTTTCATTCCAATGGGGAAAGAAATCACATTCCAAAACCTGCACATTTTTCACAAAACTGACTTCTTGTTTTCCCACCAGCCCTATTTAAAAGATGAAAATATTTTCGGCTGGAGTTATTGCAGAAACCAAAATCGCTCCCAGGCTGGCCAATCGCAGCTAGTGAGGAGCGACATGCAAACAATACGATTTGGAAAAACTTTGAACACTATCTGTGCTCTGGGGACCTCTTTGCTATGGAAAATGCAGCGTATTACCAATCAGCCTTTGCCTAACTCTGCTCTCATTGAAGTCAATCAGACGTTTCTCCAGAGATCTCAATGGGTCAGATCCTAGCCTACTGTTTCAGTGCTTCTTGTCCCAGCTTGAGATGGGCCCAGAGAACAAGCCTGGATCCAAGCATTTCCCAAATAGGATTGATTTATTTTATTGTGTGTATCGATTCCAACTTCCTCTCTGTGCCTGTCTCAGGCTCTGTACAAATTCCAAAACTTTAGTCATTGCCACGAGGTATTATTGAGGCCAAGAGCTTAGCAGGACTCAAAAGAGGATTAGACACTTATATGGATAATGAGAACATCTACGGTTATATTCACTGGATAAAAACGTATGAAGGACACAAACCCTCATGCTAGAAGCCAACTGCCTAGGTTAGGAAGAAACTTTCAGTGTTCAGCAGCTTATTCTATCATTGTCCATTAAGAGAGAACTTGCACCCTCCTCTGAAATATCTGATATTGGCACTGTGGTTCTATGGTTCCATATACAACAATTGGAATACAATTTTAAAACAGCGTATGTAACCACGTCTACACCCATAGATTGCACAGGAAAAAAACACAGATCTCCCCATAATACACATGTTCACAGCCCCAAACAACATCTCCCCACCCAGCTTTCACCAGCCTCTGGTTTATAGTATAAGTCTGGCACAAAAATGTCCAGGAACGTTTATTATTATGTATTTATTTAGCAGCATATATAGCACTTTGTGACCCAATTCAGCTCTCAGTTACTCTTCTGTAAATGCTGAAGAATTCCATTGTGGGTTTATACCATTGTAACATCTGGCAGAATTTGACCCACTGCCTTCCTTGCATGAAAATAGCAAAACACAGAACAACCGCTATCTTTAGATACATATGGTCCGGAGTGTCAGAATCAATGTAAATTCCATTAATCATGAAGTCTATCTATCTATCTATCTATCTATCTATCTAT